>PVJL010012686.1:0-35916 GCA_004026885.1 Lyroderma lyra | reverse complement strand
TGAACGAGCTCGATGCGGTCCCACACCGACAACACGCACGATGATGCAGAAGCTAAGATGCGGCCACACGGGGACGTGCACAGGGCAGGAGCCACCGCGTGACTCACGCGTGTCCCCTCGTTTCGGCTGGGACGGGAGCGATCACGAGGCCACCGACACCGACACGTTCCGGCTGGCGCGTCGAGGACCAGACCAACGATGGGACCAGGACAAAGTACCAAGTTCGAGGCGCGTCCCCAGGTGTGACTGCACGTAATCACCCGAATGGTCTACACTGGGGACAACGGCTGCGCACGGAGCGTGGGGGGACGAGCCCGCTCGCAGGGCGTGTGGGGTGGTCGCCGGGGGGCGGGGGCGGGGGGGACAAGCGCTGCCTCAGCCTCCAGCAGCCCCCCGCTCCCCGGGGCCGGGCTGGCGGCTGGTGCCTCCTGGTGCCTGCTCTGTTCTTCCCGCTTCGAGAGCCGGCGGGTGGCGCGGTTGACTTGATCGTGCCCACCCCGCCTGTCTCCCCTCGTCAGCCAAGCTCCCCCTGAAGCGTGAGATTAATTCAAACCTTCCCGGGGAGAGCTGGTAGGCGGTGCCCGGGGGGATAGGGGCTCAGGGGCCCTCGCTGTCGCCGTGGGCAGGGGGGCAGGATGGCACCAAGTGGGTGTGGGAGGGGGTGGGTCTTGGGCACGCGGACCGTAGCCTGTGTCTGCTGCCTGGTGTTCCCAGGCGAGACGCCCAGACTCACCAGGCCTTGCGCTCTGCGGCTGCGAGATGGGGCCCATCAGCCCCTGTCCTGGCTGCTTACCTGGGGGGGGGCCTGGCTCTCCCCCCGGTTTGGACTTCTCTGCTCAGCCCGCTGGGAAGGGGACAGCGATAACTGAAACAGGCAGCACTTACTGAGCACTTACGTGCCGAGCACCCTGGTTGGGGCTTCGCAGTTCCCAGAGAAGGTCGAGGGCACCCATGACTTGTCCCTTCAACACTGTCACCTTGTCCCAGGAGTGAATTCCAGCCCCCAGGTGTGTGCAGCATCGTCCTGGCCTCCCATCCCAGACCCGGGCCCTGGCTGTGCTCAGCCGTCCATGCCAATGGCCCTCTGGTCTCAGGTGACCCAGCCCCTGCTCCGCTGCGCCTGCTGGCACTCCGGGTGGCACAGGGGCCTCCTGGCTGGCAGGTCACTGGGGAGAGCGGGGCTAGAATGAGAGCGGGGTCTGTGATGGAGAACGGGTGCCAGGGAAAGGTCCTCTGAGGGATCACGTGAGTGTGAGGTGAGACCCCACGTGTGCTGGGGGTGCGGGAGAGCACAGACGGTTCTGTGAGAGGAAGGGGGTGAGGAGCCGGGGTGCAGAGAGGCTGTGCCGTGTGCACAAGTGCTGAGACATGTGCAGACAGTGTGGGAGGAGCGGGGTACATGACCTGGAGGTGTTTGTGTGATGAGCAGACGTGGGGCAGACGTGTGTGCACGCTGCACTGTAGAGACGCAGAGGAGAGTGACACGGAGGCGGGGATTAGGACATGCGGTGGCAAGGAGGGAACACGGTCCAGATTCTACCTCTGAGTGATCAGAGGGGTGGGAGATGCCCTCGGGAAAAGGGGACACAGAGGCTGACGCCATGGTGTGCGTGTGTGTGCGCGCATGTGTGCAGCACGTGTGCGTGCATGTGTGCACATGAGTGTGTGTACGCACACACGTGCATGTGCATGTATATGCACATGTGTGCGCGTGCATGTGTGCAGCACGTGTGAGTGTGTGCATGCACATATATGCATGTGTGCATATGCACGTGTGTGTGCGTTGCACGTGCCCAGGAAGCCATCCTGAATTTATGAAATGTGCTTTCTTCCAAGACCTATGAGTGTCCCAGAGCATCTGCCTGGGTCAGAAGGCAAGGACAGGACAGACACCTGTGGGCCCAGGCGGGGCCTCCATGACCTCAGGGGCAGCCCGGTGCACACTGGGTCCCCTCACACAGCCCTGCCTGTCACCCACATCCCCTCATCTTCACAGAGTCACGGCCATGCTTGCTGGCTCTGCTCAGTCCCCGAACTCGGAGAGAAGCAGCAAAGACCCTCCCCCCCAAAACGTCAGATAGTTTGGGCTCATCTTTCCTGCTGACAGTGGGGAGAGAAGGATCAAATACCAAGGATGGTTCTGGAAGGGTCTACACTCCCCACCCCCGCCACGCCTCAGGCAGGCGGAACGAGCAGCCTCTCCCTGGCTGACAGATGTGGATGGATTGCCGGTACTGAGGACAAAGTGCTCGCCGACAGCGTGAGGGAGCTCCCCAGGGCGGGGATCCCGGCTCCGAGCTCGCTGCGGAGCATCGATCGATCGGTCAGTCGCCGGGGCTTCCCCGTCTGCGGCTGAGCTGAGCGCCGCCTTCGGCAAGCGACAAGGGTGCGTCGACGCTTACGGGGACGACCTCCGGGAGATGACCTCGGGGAGACGCTGGGCCGGCCGACCCGGGCTGGGCTCCCAGCAGCCGCGCCTCCACGCAGCCCGTGGGGACGGGCGTTAGGACTAACACACGGGCGGCTGGCTCTCTGCTGGCCTACTGGGTGCCGACTCCCACAGTGGTCGCTTTACACAGAGCGGCCGGCCTACTCTTGACACGACACGTAACAGGAAGGCGCAGCTGCGACTCGCGTCCCGTCTATCGGGCAAAGCAAGTGCCATGAGGCCAGTGAGCTCGTCACGGCCACGGCCATTACCACACGGAGCCTGACGCACACGTGGGCTCTTATCGCCGTCCTCTGTGACCTGCGGTCCTTTTCCTGACACGGGGCCAGCCGGACGCTGCCCCTCTGACACGGTGCCCGGGGGCCTGTCACACAGACGCCCGCGAGCCTGCCGGGGCACAGCCACCCAGCCGGACTGCCTGTGTGGGACTGAGCATTCCGGCTCGTTCCGGGCGCTGGAGGCACTGACACAGCAGCAGGGTGCCGAGAGGGTCAGGGCTCTTTGTCTGCCTGCTGCACCTCTTTCTACCGACGGTTCCGGACGTTAGTGGGCCGGGCGCTGCTGGGAAAGAACCAGCACGGGGCAGGAGATGGAGCCCAGAGGGGTAAAGTGACCGCACAAGGTCACACAGCCCCTCAGGCCGGTCTGGACGCGGGGCCCAAGCTTCCCGCCGTGGGCCCTTCGCCCACGTCGTGGGCGCTGTCCTCCCTCCTGAGCCACAAGCGGGTGACACACCAGCTGGTGTAAGTTAAGGAACAGGAAGAAACAGTTCGGTATGCATGTGCAGCCAGAGTCGCCAGCCTACAGGTCACAGCAAATGGCACGTCACCCGGTCCCGTGGGAAAAGCGCGAGCTCAGCACGACTGCACTGGGGTGACCTGGGGTCCCAAGGCCCCTCTGCCGAGGACTCCCTCCTGCCTCCCCTTCACGGCTGGGAATGGAGAGGGGACACGGGGGACGTGTGAGCACGGCCGGTGACCGGGGGTGCTGGTGCGGGGCCGTGCGGGCCGGGACTCACTCTTGACCGTGAGGAACATGGACTTGCTGATGTCGGTGCCCACGCCGTTGCTGGCCTGGCAGAGGTAGTAGCCGATGTCCTCCTCTAGGACGTGGCGGATCAGCAGCGAGCTGTTGGGCAGGACCTGGATGCGGCCGGTGAGGGGCACGGGGTGGTACTGCTGGGGGTTCCCACTTCCTGGAAGGAGACCGCTGTTAGGAGGGCGCCGTCCGGGCGGGGAGGGGCCCCGCGGCCGTCCTCTTGTCCATCTGGCTATTCCGGAGCCTCCCCGAAGTGCTGGGGGCCCGCACGGCTCCCGTTTCCTGGGCAACACCGGGCCGGGCCCCCTCAGCTCTGACTCAGGCGACGCCTTGGCACTGAGCCTCTCTGGGGCAAAGTCCTCAGAGAGGAAGGAAGACTTGTGCTGGGGCCACTTAGCAACAGCCAAGGGAGGGCCGAGCCCTCAAATGCTAGTTGCCTGATCTCAGGTAGCTGGGCCTGGGGAGAAGCCCAGCCCTGCTCCGAGGCGGTCTCTGGGCACCCCCTGCCGTACCCCTAATGTCAGCCCTGGACACTGTCTGGACAAGCGGCTGGCAAGGGGCTTAGATGCCAAGGGCGTCCTTGGGCTCCAAGAACAAGCAAGACCCCAGAATAACTGGTGAGAAGCAGGGTCTGATGAGGGGTGGGGACCCCAGAGCAAGCGATGTGGGGGTGGGGAGTGAAAAAAGCAGAGGACACCGAGTTCCAGAGCTGGAGGAGGGGGAGGTAATTTAAGAGTCAGCATGACCCGTGGGGGTGGCTGACAATGACCTCCAGATGAGGAACAGCCTGGGGTCCCCTTAGAGCTCAGGACCCAGGCTCCCACCCAGGGCTAGAGGCTGTGTGTAGGTCACAGGCCCAAGTCTTATGAGCCTCGTCCCTCCCCAGGCCTGGCCACTGCAAGTCGCCGGCTGGCCAGGGGCTCACCCTTGGCGTGCTTCCACATGACCTTGGGCGGGGGGTAGCCATCCACCGAGCAGTTGAGCACGCCGGCCTTGCCGTAGATGCCGTCCTGGTTGTTGGGCTGCACCACGAATCGAGGGGGCACTGCAGGGAGAGGCAGGTGGGACAAGCAGGTCAGCAGCCTCCGGCAGGGCTTCCGGGGCTTTGGACGCCTTCCAATCAAAGTCAGCCCCTCCTGGACTATTCTAAAGGGGGGACCAGGCAGCCCCCAAACTGAAGAGGCTGAGAGGTTCTGGTGAGTCCTGGGTGGGAGCTGGGGGATTCCCAGTTCCAGTTCTGACTTTGCCGGGGACCGACGGAGCCCGTGTCTTCCCCCCCGCAGGGCCTCGGGCTTCCGGCCTGGAAAGGAAGGGGTTCGACCCCCCGACCTCGAAGGCGCCTGCGGAGCCAGCCTTCCCTAAGCCGGGAGGTCGAACCTGGCATCTGGAGAGACATCCAGCAGCAGACGGGGCCCCCCCGCCACTCACCCCGCACGATCAGCTGGCGCTCGCGGGTCACGGTGGCGGCCGCGTTGCTGGCGATGCACGTGTAGTTGCCGTTGTGCTTGAGGGAGACGCTGGAGATCTGCAGGGAGCTCATGAACTCCTTGCTCTCGATGGTCACGCCCGAGCCTGAGATGATCACCTGTCCATCCTTCCTCCAGGTGATGCGGATGGGCATGTCCCCCGAGGACACCACACAGGGGATGTAGAGCAGCTGGCCGATGGAGGCGGGCGGGAACTCGAAGGGCTGGATCAGGGGGGGCACTGCGAAGGCGAGGGGAGGGCAGCCGTCAGGCCCCCTGCGCCCCCCAGGCCGGCAGCCCTCTCCACGTTACAGATGGGACCAGGGAGGGTCGGAGTGGAGCAGTGCTTTCCCCCTAGGTCACCCAGCTCGGAAGAGGTGACAGTGGGATTTGAGACTGTCTGTCCCCCAAGTCCAAGTCTCTCCGTCCTGCTGCCTGGTGGCGTCTCCAAGAGCGTCCCTGACGTGCCTTGTGTTTCACACACGAGCTCCCCTTGGGTGGTAGGAAAGGGCAGAGAGGGTGCCCCGTGTGTCCTCGACGGCGGCCTCCCCGCCCCGCCCCCGCTGCCCCGTCTCAGCCCCCGTCTGGACTGCGTGGCCGTGGCCGTGGGCGGGATCCTCTTTCATCAGCTCCGCCAGAGCCTCAGCCATTATCTTTATGATAACTCAATTAGGCCGGTGACGTCCCCAGCTCGTGGGGGGAGGAGAGAGAAGGCAGACAATTAGCTTCCGAGGCCAGCCGAGCGCCCAGTAGAGATCTCCTTTCTGCAGTCACGTAATTGCATGACTTGCTGTCCCCAGTCCTCCGGCCCTCCCCGGGGACATGCCCCACTGCTCTGGGAGGCCTGCTACCGTCTACCCTGGGCCGGGGAAAAGGCCAGGCTGCTTGCTAAGCGTGGCCAAGGTCCTCCTGCACCCCAAGGATTTTGGGGGCTCAGTAGGGAGCTGACCCTGGGGAGGGCTGGGTGTGGTCATGGGAAAGCCCTTGGAAGCCCTCTGGGTGCTTGGGAAAGCTGGGGGAACACAGTGGACACTGGTCCTCAGTGCCCGGCCCAGTGACTGGCGTGTGGCCCACCTCGTTCTGCCGACGTCTGGCCGGTGTTCTGGGGCTCTGGTCACTGTCTGGGTTTCCCCATCCCAATCTCCGGCTGCCTCTGTTCCCTGGGTCGGGGCCTCCCCAGCACTCCAAGTGGTTTGCTGGGTCTTGCACATCCAGATTGTTCTGGAACCCTGACTACCAAATGCCCACTGGTGTGACTTCCCGGACAGCCCCCCGTTGGGCTCCGCTGCACCACTCCCACCACCAGTGTTCTGGTCCCTAGATCAGAGCCAGGCCCCTGGCCGCCTTGGACACTGGGGTGGCATTGCTGCAGAGGCCCGGACCGGCCCCCCCCGGTTTGCCTCCTGAGGCCCAGCAGAACCCATTCTGGCTCGGCCCTTCCCACAAAGGCCCAACGCCAGAGCCCTGCGGGCCTCCTGGGACACCTCCCTCACCCTGTCAGACCCCGCTCTGCTGCCACCTCTCCCACACAGCCCTGCAGGCACCTGGTGACAGGTCGGCCCGGGTTGCTCTCACCTTTCCTGGGAGTCTGGGAGCTCCTGAGGGGCCGTCACTAGGACTTATTTGCAGGCGAATTGCAGGAGCCCCGTAAAACGCTCGTCAGGGAGGCACAGTAACTGAGAGGACACGCGTATGCACGTTTGAAGAGAAGCTGTCTGTGTGACGTAAATACTGGGGAACCCCTCTGAGCCCCTCTTGCAATTGCCAAAGTGAAACGTGACTTGTGTTCGTCTTTTGCTTCAGTGTATACTGAGTATTACGATTGTCACAGTTTTTCCCTGGCCTAAACGGTGGGTACATTTTTCTGGCACCCCGTACGTCTGAACATCATATCCTAGGGACTAGGGGAGGGCTGGGAGTGACGAGGCGCTGCAGAGGGGACGCGGGCACGGAGCGAGGAGCTGGGACGTCTCGCCCGGGGAGGGTGGCTGAAGGGTCGCTGAGTCCGCCGTGAAGGCGTGTGCCCCGTGCGTGCTCAGCAAGGCAGGCGCGTGCTCAATACACCGCCGGGACCTCCGGGAGCTTACCTCCTAGGGGAGGGGAGGCGTACCCCCTCAGCTTCCTCCCACAACAGCCCACATCTCAGGGGAGCCTTCACCCACCACCCCGCAGGATTGGACACTGCGGCCGCTCTCCCCACCCGTGGCCCTCTCAGCCCAGCTCCCTGTTGGACACGAGACCCCTTTTCCGTGTTTTCATGCACTGCCCATCCCCCACCACGTGGGCGGTCCCCGAGGGCTGGGGATTTGGGGGCCGAGAGCATGGCTGTCTTCACCACACGGGGACCGCCAGTGCCTGGGATACAGTGGGTGCCCAGTGTCACCCACAGCACGAGCGGCTGCGGCTGCTGCCTTGTCGTCATCATCGTGACCGCCACCGTCACCCTGCACCCTGGCTGTCCCTGCTGAGGAACAGGGCTCACCTGGTGCCCCCTCCCCCCAGGACAGCTGGGCAGTCTGCCCCCGCCCCTCCCCAGAACCTGTTCATCCCCTTCCAGTAGATTCCAGTGGGTTCCTTCCAAGCCTCTACACCTCTGCCAACAGCAGGCATTTGGCCAGGTGGCTGGCTCTCCCTTAGGCCCTATGGTCACAGAGACCCTTCGCTAGGGAGGAGGGGGGCTCCTCCAAAGGCCCCAGGCGCTGCCCGGGACAGTCTGAGAGGTGAGGGAAGAGGCGTGTGGGTGGGGCGGGGGGCAGGGGGCGTCGGGGGTGAGGGTGTGAGTGTGGGAGGCTGCGTGTGCATGTGCGTGTCCCCTTCGTTTGTTCACAGGCCCCTGGCGCTCTCTCCTGGTCTTGGCCTTGCCGAACACGGGGCAGGAAGAACCTCGTGCCCTTGCTCCAGAGGCCCCGAGAGACTCCCGTGGGGCCATAGAGGTGTCCCCACCGGAGCCAAGCCCCGCCTCCTTATCCAGTGAAACTTCCGGCCTGCATGCCTGGGGACGCTCCTCTGCTGCGTTAGTTTCCAGCCATCTCAGAGGAGTCTGCGTGGCCCCCTCTTAGCGTCCTGCCAAGCTTCTCTTCAGATGCCCAGAGACAAGTGCTTGCCTCACTGTCCCTGGCTCCCCCCGCCAGCCTGTGTCACATGCTCCAAACCCTCTGTCCTCTTGGCCTCTGCCACCTTGCTGGGCCACCACGGGCTCGCCTGGGCACCATTTCACGTGGCATCCCCTGCGGGCACCTTCGTGGTCAGGAATGTGGACAGAGGAGACATTTGCGTACATGTAACTGCCAGCGTGTGTGTGCATGTGTGCATGTGCAAGTGTGGACAGGTTAATGTGTGCGTGCCTGTCGCCTGCACATGCACATGTCGTGTTGTGTACTGGGGCACGCACTCTGCACGTGTGTGCACGCATGGGTGCGCACAGCTGGTGTGCTCTGCTCTGAGTTCAGGTCTGGGAAGTCCACTCGAGGACAAGCAGCCCCGGGGGAATCGACTCAGCAGCAGTTCCTCCAGCTCAGGGAGCAGCTGGGTTTCTGCCCCACCCGCCTATAGCCCTGGGCTCACAGAGAGGTGGGGGCTCCCAGCACCCCACCAGCCCCACCTTTCCGTTGCTCCACTCCAGGTCTCTGCTCTGATCCCCGGGGGGGGGGGGGCGGGGGAGCATGTCCCATCAGGCAGCAGGAGCGGGGTCCACAGTGCTGGCCCTGGGCTCAGGCCCTCCGACCCCAGAGCAGGGGCCCTTCTCACACCCAGGGCAACCCCCCCCCCCTGCCCCCAGCAGCTCTGGGAGCAGCACATCAGCTAATCAGGCAGCTCATAATCAGCTCTGACGGGCTCTCCACAGAAGTACATTCTAATGAGGAGGGGAGGGGGGAGAGGGAGCAGGGGACGAGCGGGGACGGGGACGGGGGTAGGGGGCTGAGCTTTCAGAGGGGCAGGGGCATGGGGTCTCAGAGCCCCTCACACATGCGCTGCTGCCTGGTCCTGAGAGGAGACAGGTCACTGCTCCCCCGTGGGGCTGAATGAGGGATGTGTGCACAAGTGCCTGTACCTTGTACACACGCACACGACATGCGTGCACATGCACACACTCCTCTGTGAATGTCAAGCTTGTGCTGGGTGCTGGAGCATGGGCTTGGCCCACTAGGATCACATGTGTACACACGCGCACACACACACATGCACACGTGCACATGCACACATACAAGCACCCTCTTCTGTGGGTGCTGGAGCATGAGTGTGGCCCTCTAGGAGCACACGTGTAGCACACACGTGCACACACGCACACTCCCCCTTCCCCAGGCGGAGAAGACTGCCGCCCAGCACAGCACCATCACAACAGGCCCAGCGAGTCGCTGAGACGGAATGCATCAGATTCAATTCATTAGGACTGATCGCTCTCTGAATGGGGCTGAATAATTGATGAGGCAGAGTGGCTTCCAGGAGGTTCTGCGCACTCGCGGGCTCACTGGAGCCGTTATTTACTTGTTTTTTTTTTAAGCCAACCAAGCCGATCAAATGCTCGCTGGTGCGGGCGGGCCGAGGGAGCGCAGCGGCAGTCAGGGGTTTTAGTGTCGTGTTCACACTGTAAACTCGCGGCCCACTGCTTGTAACAGAAATGGGTACGGGCGAGGCTGGGTGGTGGCAGGCAGGCGCCACTGGGGACGTGGCCTGGGGCTGGGAGGGTGGCCAGGACGGCCCCTCCGCCTGGCTGGGCTGCAGGTGCTGTGTGGGGGCTCCACTCTTCCCCCGCCCCCGGGCCTGAGACAGCCACAAAGCTGCCTCCCGGGTCTTGGGGCTCAAGGCGAGGCCTCCCAGTAAGTTCCTCCAACCCAGACTCCTGTCTCTGTTTTAGCTCAAGGAGCACTCACTGTCTAGCACTGTTGACAGGTGGCGGGGGCATGAGGATGCATGTGACAGGGCTCCCGTGTGCCATGAGGGTGACGAGGAACACGAGGAAGTGCTGACCCTGCCTGTCACAAGCCGCTGTTCAGTTTGGCCAGCTGCCCCCAGACATTTCCAGCCGGATGCACCACCATCACCGCATGCTTGGCCAATGCAGCACGCGCCCACCCCACCCCTCTCCCAGACTTCCTTCTTCCTGTCCACGGACCCCCAGTCAGTCCATTTCACCCACGGCATCGCCCGAGTGACCCCATGGGCCAGGCCTGGGCTACAGAGCCCCGCACCAGACGCAGCCCTCCTCCGGGCGAGTGTGAGGGCCCGAGAGGGCGGGGGTGAGGCCTCCAGCAGCGCGGGCAGCTGGAACACCCTTGCCAATCCTGGAGAGGTGGCCTGAGCCCGCCAATGTGCACCCTGGAAGGGAGTCGGGGCGCCCAGCGTGTGCTCCCTCCGGCGGCCTCCTGCTGCTCGGCTCTCCTGCCTCCGCCCCACCCCTCCCCGTCGGCCCCTGCTGACACCAGGGGACCTTACCACCTCCATCTCTGTCCTGGGCCCCTGGCCCACATGCTGACCTGGCTTTCCCTCGGGCCGCTGGGGTCAGTGTCGCCTTACCCTGCAGCAGCAACCCGAATGGAGGGGTCCTCCTGGCCTTCTGAGTGCCCCCATCCTTTCCCTGCCCCCACCCCCCCCCACACCCTCTCAGGCCCCCTGGTCCTGGGCCTTCCACTGGCTCCTGACGACCTGCTGCCCCCTGAGCACCTGGCTGGAGGAGGACGCACCCTGGCCGGGTGCCTGGGGGGCCTACCTTTGACGGCCACGTGGACGCTCTGGCTGATGGAGAGCTGGGGCTGGATGAGGACGCTACACAGGTACTCGCCCTCGTCCATGCCCTTCTGCACGTCGGTCAGCTTCAGGGTCCCGTTCTCGAACACGACCTGCCGGTGGTTGTCGGGCAGCAGCAGGGCGTCCTTGTACCACTTGATGGAGTAGTAGGGGTAGCCAATGACCCGGCAGTTAATGAGCGTGTCCCGCCCGGCCACGGCCGTGATGTTCCTCATGGCGCGGATGCTGGGGGGGCCTGGGGGAGAGGAGAGGCAAGCCGTGTGGTTAGCGGGGGACGGCCAGGCGCGGCCCTGCCAGGCCCGGCTCAGCCACTTGGCCTCTGAGTCTATCTGGGGACGGGAATTCGGTGGCGGGGCAGGGACAGGCCTTGTTACAGGGCTCGAGGCGGAGGCTGGACCTGGGGTGCCTGTGGTCTCCCCAGGGCTCTCTGCCTTCAAACAGCAAGAGGCAGACAGGTGCCTCTCCGGCCTGGGGCAGGGACCCGGTCCCCGACTGGGCGGCGATGGCTGGGACTTGGGGGGCGTCCTCACTCAGGAGGAGATGAAGATTTGGGGGGTTAAAATGGAAATGTGGAGACTTATTTTCATTTGATGTCCTCATCACGGTCTTGCACCAAAAAGGATCGTAGGTACATTAAATATTTAAAGGACAACAGGAAGGTCCTTTACTGGATGGACTGACGAGTTTCTTCCCACAGATAAAGGTCTTTTGTGGGCCTCTGAGAAAGGGCTGTAAAAGGTATAGGGACCCGGTCACACTGGTTGCGGGGAGAGAGTGTCATCAGCTGGGTCAGCTGGACAGACAGCAATGGGGGGACCGTAAAGGGGCTCAGAGCCACAGGGCTGTGCTGGAGGGAGTGCAAGGAACCCCAGGCTTCCATTCCCACTCAGTACAGGAGGGGCCTGACCCGGGAGGCCCCCAGGGCCCTGTAGCTCTGATCCCTCCCAATTCAGAGAAAGCAGGAGGGTGGCCGAACGGAGGGCACGTTTCTCCTGTGGGGTTGGAGACCTGCCTTGAACCCCCGTGCCCCTTCCCTGCCCCCTGGCAGCTACCAGCACCCCTCCTCTCCGAACCCTGCTCCTCCTCCGCCCTTGGCCAGGGGTCCCTGGTGGGGTCAGAGGAAAACCAATCGGACCCCACAGGGCTGCAAAGCGCTCCCGGGACTCAGTTCTCACCACAGTGCTGTGGAGAACTGAGACATGGAGAGGGTCACTTTGAGGACCCCTTCCCCTGGGGCTGCTTCCTTGGGGCACCCCCACCCAGCCTGGGCCTCCTAGTCCCGAGGGCTTGAGCCTTGGGCTGAGAGGAGGAGGAGGATGACCATGCTCTGGTTCCTGCTGCTTTTACCTCTTGGAGCATTCAGAGCATGGCTCCGGGGGGACAGTGGGGGACAGCGTTGGTGGACACCTCTATCCAAGGTCAAGCCGGGCCCCACTGCCCACTTCCTGTCCTTGTCTTTGCAAGGCCCTGGTCGGATGCTAGCAGGGTACTTAGTGTACCGGGACGTGAGACTTGATGGGAGGAATGGGGAGGGGGGTCGGGTCACCCGCTGGAGAGGAGAATGGGGGAGGCAGACGGGGTGGGAATGCCAAGGCAGTGACCTGTACCCGACAGACAGACACACAGACACGCGCGCGCGCGCGCAGACGCACGCCCCATTGGGTGATGGGACCGTGGAGGGTGGGGCGGGGAGGGGAGAGAGGAGAGAGACCTCCACTAAAATCAAAATGACGTCACTAAGCACTGCTCACAAGAAGAATGGTAACCACAGAGATGGCGAAGGAACTGAAAAGCCTATTCTGATATTTAAATGTAGACAGGCACCTCTTACGTTTATTCGCGCCTGGTACTCAGCACTGCCCACCGAGTTCCGCGCCGCGCACCGGTACACGCCCCCGTCGCGGATCTGGGGGCCCGTGACGTTCATGTGGCTGACGGTGGTGCCGTCGGACATGGTGTACTGGTTGGTGCGGTGGCTTCCGTCTCGCACGATGGGCTCGTCGTCCAGGGCCCAGGTGACCGTGGGGGGCGGGGCACCCTTGGCCGCGCACATCAGTGAGAACTGCTCCCCGGGGTTGACCACCTTCTCGCTGAAGGAGGAGACGATGCGGGGCGTGCCGTCTGCAGGGAGGGAGAAGCCCCCTTCAGAGTCACCGAGCCCTGGAGCGACCCTCCCACCAGGTCACCCCACCCGCACGGAGGCGCTCAGAGCTTCCTGCGCTCTGCCCAGGCCCCGAGCTGCCAGTCACTAGTGCATCCGCATTGAGACTGACGGGTGAGAATCCTCCCTCAACCACTCAGCTCCGTGTCTTTGGGCAAGATGCTCAGGCTCTCTGGGGCTTCGCGCCTCCATGCCGTAGCTAATGGGGATACAGCGAGCGTGAATCCCTCCTATTGGCGCGGCACTGCTTAGTGCTGAGCGAAGGCTCCTCTCTGCGTTTCCTTTCCCACCTTCCCCCCCCTTTGGTAATGAGGACACAGGCTCCCAGGTTACTGCGGGTGGAGCCCCGACCTGACCAGGTCGGCCCCTGGGGGTCTGACTTCAGTTCTCATCCTGGTGGGGTGCGGGTGGGGGTGCTGTAGCAGGAAGCCCAGAGCAAAACCCTTTAAGTCTGAGGCCTAACACGCAAGCTGCCCGGCACTCCCGGAGCGGGTTCTGGGGCCGGGCCTTAGCTTGGCGACCGCGGCTCCTGGACGGGACAATGACTCTGGCGCCCCACCCTCCTGCGCGGACCGTGCGGGGGTGTAACTGGTGACCCTGGCTGTCCTTCCGCATACAAGTGTTGCGAAGGGTCCAAATAGGTGTCAGGTACTTAAAAAACCAGGAGAAACAACAACAAAGGAAAGCAAGGCGACACTCCACATCGCACCCACATTTCACACCAAAATGCAGACGACAGTTAGTGCAGCACCCGCCCCTTTCTGGGGAGACCCTTGTCTGAAACCCGGGGAGGGCCCCCCAGGTCACCGCCTGGGCAGCTCCTGGGCCTCTTCCTCTGCCTTCCACTGCTGTCCCTCCCACCAGCCTCCTCCTCCTCCTCCCTCCTCCTCCGAAGTAGCCGTTACTTGGCCTTGGGGCAAGCGACTGAAACCCCAATTTCCTCAACTGCACCATGGGTCACATTACAAACACGTGTCTCCACCCAAGGCCCCTGGGAGATGAGTAACCCAGGAACCCACCTGGGTCAGGGCCCATCAGGAGGGGCGGAGGTGCCCGTGAGGGCCGAGGCAGAGCCCTCCGCCCGGCTTCGGGCGTCCTGAGCCCGCCTCCCTGCCCGGGCAGCCCCAGCTCACCCTCAAGCACGATGATGGCGAAGTCCTGGGCGGTCTGCGCCTTGCGGGTGGCGAAGCACTGGTAGGCCCCCGAGTGGCTCTTCTGGGCCGAGGTGATGAGCAGGGTCTCGTTGCTGAGCCCGCGGATGGAGACGGCCTCGTCGGGCAGCACCGGCTCCGTGTTGCGGTACCAGCGGATGACGAACTCGGGGGAGCCCGTCAGGGCGCAGGACAGAATGACCGTGCTGCCAATGCCGGTCTTCAGCTTCTTTGGTGTCAGGGTCACGTGAAGGGGGTCTGGGCCGGGCCAGGGACGGGTGCAGGGGAAAGGGACACAAAGAAAAATAAAGGGGCTCAGTGTGGGCGCAGGGCTGGAGGGAAGCTGCGGGCATGAAGCGCCCTGGGAGCCAGGAGCCCCCGAGTCTGTCTCCCGACTGAGGGGACCGGGACTGTCGGCCTCTCTTTTCTGATCTCCGTGGGCTTGGGGTTCTAGAAAGGAGGCTGAGGCCTGTGGGAGCCTGAGACTCCCGATGACACTCCCGTGGGGTGACGAGAAGCGGCAGGGGAGGGCTCAGGTCCGTCGGGGTGAGTGCAGTCAGTCTGCACACGCTCAGCTCCCCCCGTTGACTCAGCGTGCAGAGAGGCAGGTGGTGTCCTGCTTGTCCCCGTCACCAGCCGAGACTCCCAGGGCCCTGCCTGCCGGTGGCTCTGTCCTTACTGCTTCTGCTCAGGCTGAGTGGCATGATGGGTGGGCTGCCTGGTTGCAGAACTGACTTGGACCAATCTGATTGATCAGGGCCCTATCAATTATTGAGATATATTCTGATTGTCGCCTGTGATGGGATACATATGTGCTCTCTAATGGATGAACATCGTCATCGTGTCCTTTACAGACGCTGCCTCCTCCTGACAAGCCATCTGGGAGGCAGGAAGCCCAGGATCACATTCCCGTTTCACAGAAAAGGCCATGGAGGTGACGACTGTGGCTCTGTGATCTGCCCAGGGTCAGTTCACTCTCTGGTGACGCCAGGACCGAGGGCAGGCCTTCTAATTTGAAACCCAGGGCTTTGCCCAGGACCCCAGGGGTCTCCCTCAACCAGGGAATGACCTCGCCCCACTGGGGCCGGCCAGAGGGACAAGCAGCGGCCCCCCACACCCCCTGCAGTGCTCGCAGCGGTGACTCTCAACGCTGGCTGGAAGGGGACCTGTCCCACTCACCGACGACCGTGAGGGTGCCTGTGGCCTCCGCTGAGCCAAAGGTGTTGGTGACCTCACAGATGTAGGTGCCGCTGTCCTCGGTGCGCAGGTCGCTGATGGTCAGCCCCGTGATGCGCTTGGCCCAGCGGCTGTCGGCCGGGAGCGGCCGGCCGTCCTTGAGCCAGCGGATGGCTGGGACTGGGTAGCCAGAGGCGGTGCAGGGCAGCTCCACGGCGCGGCCGGCCCACACCTCCTGGGAGTGGAAGCCGTCCAGGATGGTGGGGACCGACTCGGCGGGGTCTGCAAGCCAGAGAGTGTCAGCGGCCCACGGGCACTGGCGCCAGCACCTCCCAGTGTGGGAGGGCTCAGGGGTCCCCCCTCCACTCCGAGAGGCCCTGAGAACTGCGATGGGGAGCAGGGGCTGCAGGAGGGGAGGGGATGGCGGGCGGGCGGGTGGGCACGGGTAATGGGAGCATGAGGCGCAGAGGAGAGTGTGTCTCAGCTCCTTCCCATACCCAGCCCGTCGTCTGGGCCAGACGCGATGACGATCGTGCCTCTGGGGTTTGCAACCCTTGGTAAGTCAGTCTGGGCCTCGGCCTGGCCTGTGCGTGACCCTCAAGGGTGGGGACACAATCTACCCTGTCCTGTCCCCTCCCACTTGCAACCTGGGCGGAATCAGAGGCCGGCACGGTTCCATTGGAGCCCAGAAGGATTCTGGAGGGAAGCCCCGTGCCCACCGCCTCCCACCGTTCTCCTCTGGTTTGCATTTCGAAACCCGGAGAAACCTGGGCCCGCAGGATCTGCGCCCTAAGGGCAGGGGCCCTGGGCCCTGTGTGAGGAGGGCCCTGCGCAGACGGCCAGGCCTCCTCTGAGGGGTGCTCTGGCTGCTCTCCCCGCCTGGCTCTCACACTAAGAGGCCTCCCTGTCCACTGGGGAGCTGCCCCTGCTGTGAAACCTCCCTTAGCCTACACGACACAACCCCCACTTCTTAATCTGCATCCCAAGGCCGTCTGTGATGAGCCCCAGCCAGGCCCCCAGCCGAGCTGGTCCGCGCTGCCCGCCTGCACGGGTCTCGGCACACCTGGACTGGGGGCACGCACGGCCCTGCGCTGGCACCGGGCTGTCCTCCCCCTGGGTGCCCGGCCTGGCCAGCTCCTGCTCATCTTTCACAGACCAGCTTAAATGTCACCCCTCGGGACACCTGCCTCCCTGAGGGCCATGCTCACGGGACTCCCACGGTTCCTTTTTTCTTTAATTTCATTGTCAAACAACCTTTTCTTTTTAAATAAAAATTGTGATAGTGTGATATGTACACGTGACTAAACAGCAGGAAGCACAGGGGGGTTACACGGTGAAAAGGGAGCCTCCCTCACCCCTGCCCCCAGACACCCCCTTCCTCTACCCAGCGGCCCCCACGGTCACCAGCTCCTGCCCCAGCCCTGGCCAACAGCCCCGGGCCCTGTATCTGCTTCTCTGGACAACTGGGAGCGTGTTGTGGCTGCGCTGACCCCCTGCGCTGGGCACAGAGTGGGGTCCTCGGCTGAGGAAGGACAAAAGGACACTCGGGTGTGGGGTGCGCCAGTGGCCTGCTTCGCCCACCCTGTAGGATGGTATAGGCTCATGGAAGAGAAGAGCTGGTCTGGGGACCTTGGAGGCCACACGCCGATGAGGATCCTGAGACCAGAGAGGTGCGGTGACCTGCCCGAGATCACACTGCGAAGTCAAGATCAGGACCCGCGTCTCCCCCACGCCTTGGTCAGTAAATGGGGTCACCTCCTCCTGAGTGTCACTCGGGGTCGGCTGAGCCCCCGGGAGCCTCCTCGTCGGATGGGAAATTGTCCCTGCCCTCAGCTCATCTCTCTCGGAAAGGGGTTGGGCGATGAATGCTCATCCCTGGGAGAAAAGACTTTCTAGAAGACTCTGCTCCCTCTCCACACTCCACTGGTCGCTCGGCTGGGACCCAGGAGACCCAGGTGCAAGTCTGCCTGGGCCACAGATCACTGTGTGACCTCAGGGAGTCTCCGATCTCCCAGAGCCTGGGTTTCCTCACCTCCAGACCTCAGAAGGTAGCTGCATGTGACAATGGCACGCCATGTGATGGACACTAAGCCACTGCACAGATGCGCTGGGCAATTACTACCAGGGCCCTGGCTCCCCTCCTGGTGGCATCTGTGGCCTCTTTCCCCCATGACCCTGTGGGGATGGCTGGGATAAACAAACCCAGTGCCCGGGAAGAATTACTCAACGTGACACCTAATTGATGCAAAACACACAAATTCTGAGGCACTCCGCAGAATTTACAAGCAGCGGGGCCGACGGGGCGGTGGGGGAAGGGGCGGGGGCGGGGGAGGGATTAATCACCGAGTCTCAGGCGTGAAATTAAATTCTGCGGGAAAGAAACCTCTTTCATTACTCGGGAGCAGAAGTGAAATGCTGTGGCGTGCACCGCGACAGCCCGGGGGATCGGGCCTGCCAGGGCCCGTGCGGGGCTGGGAGACAGATGGCCAGCCCCGAGAAGTCTCCGGGGGCGCGGGGGCTGGGCGAGGGGGACGGTGCGCCCCACAGGGCTGCTGGGACCGGCCCCCGCCCCCCACTCCGTGAGCGGGGGGACCCTGTCCTCACCTCGGGCTCCCGGGGCACAGGTCCCCTCCTCTACGCCTGCGATGCCCACGCCTGCTGCACAGGGAGCACCTGAAAGCAGGTGGCAAGCTCAGGGAGGCCCCAGACGCATCACGGGAAGGTGATTACGGGGGTGTACTTTGGGGGGGCTCAGACTGTCCTTGCAATGGCCTCCTGCACGGTGGCAAATACAGGAAAACACACGTTGGGGGTGTAACCCACACGGCTTGGCGATGCAGCGGGAGTAACTAGCAGCGCCGTGCCAGGCTCTGCACCGGGCCCTCTGCGACCGGGGACCCTACGGAATTGCCACAACAGCCCAGAGGGGCACATTTTGTCACCCCCACTTGCAGAGGGAGATGCGGAGGCGTGGAGGCAGGTCCTTCCTGCCACACGTGCAGCTCAGGCGTGGTGAGGCCGAGGCGGAGAGGGTGGCCGGACTCCTGCGCCATGACGTCCCTCCTCCCTCCCGGCCTGACCGCGTCCCACACCTCCCGAGGACTGTCAAACGCCAGAGAGGGCCACGTGTGTCCCTCCCACCTGCCCCTCTTGCTGTTGGGCCTGGGGAGAGGGCGCCTGGGCATGCTTCAGGGGTGTGCCCAGCTCGGGTCCCCTCAGCCACCAGGTGCCTCTGCCAGGACACCCCGGGGGCCTCTCCCCCTCCCCGGACTCCAGCTGCGGGACCACACTCCCCCCGGCCGTGGGCCCCAGGAGCTCTGGTCACTCAGGAGTGAAACATCCCCGCTGAAACCCACGCTCCCTGGGACTGACGCCCCTCGACTCTGGGGGCAGGGGCCGGGGCGCCCCTGCCATGCGCTCGCCCCCCGCCCGACGCCCCCTGCACCGCCTCGCTCTAGGACCAATGGCGTTTGCGCCGACACAAGCAGCCTGCAGATGGCCCTGTCACATCCAATCACGTCAGGGCCCGTGCCACTCAGGGGGCCCTGCCCCTCGCTCCGCTCTGCTCGCTCCCTGCAGCACACGCCCCCCGCCCCGTGGCCGCCCCTGCCTCTCTCCCCTTTCGTCTGTCTGGACGCCCCCTGTCCGGAGTCCTCCGCTCTGCTGTTTGGGCTCACATCTGCGTCTCCGGTGCCACCTCGTCTCTGCCCACCTCCCCATCTCCTCACAGCTGGTGGGCAACAAAGAGCGGAAGGAGACGGGGTGACGTGTCCCCCAGTTTAAGCACTGGAGGTGAGATTAGTGGGTGGAAGGGGCTAAATATTTGGGCGGGAGAAAGGGGCAGGCCTGCGGAGCTGGGGGCTTTCTGTGTCTTTCCCACACTGTATGAGCAGCATGCAAATGAGATGCAAAGCACCAGGCAAATGAGCCCCTATGATTTGGAATGGAATCCCTCCGACACATTTGGGAATTGGGTGGCAGATTCCAGAGTCTGGCCGCAAACACAGACCACTGCCCCCCATGACCACACAGTTTCCCTGGCCTTTGGTTAATGCCACAAATGTTTACTTAGCACCTACTACATGCCAGGCCTAGGGCCAGGTGCTGGAGGCACAGGAGGGACCAGAGAGCCTGACCCTTGCCTTCCTGCTCCTGCTTGCAAACCAATTAGAAGAATGAGAGGGGACCCTGGAAAGCGTCACCTGCTGCTTGTGGGAGTCCCTGTCAGAGGCACAACGAAGCAGGACAGTCACCCAGCTGAGCTCCGTCCCCAGAGGCCCGGAGAGGTGGCACGATGGGGCCAGTCTAGTCCCCAGTCCCAGGAGCTGTGACTCTCAGTTCATCTGACTGTGCTTGCAACCTCCTTCCGAAAGCCACCGGGACCCCACCGCTCCGAGAGCAGAGGTTTCCAAACGGCAGGTCGCCAACTGTCAGAACTGGGGAGAGCCACCGGGTAGAGGTGTGGCCGGCACTGAGATGACGTGCAACGGGAAGTACCGGAGCGCACAGCCCTGCGTGCCGGGAGGCACCAGCGCGTGTGGCAGCGGTGACGGCAGCGACGCCTGTCCGCATGGGCTGTCGAGAGAGGCTCCCTGGGGGACTCGTGTGGCCTCCCTTCCTCTGAGCCTGGGGCGCGTGCGGGGCTGGCAGCCGGAGCGGGCTGGGGTCAGTGTGTACCCGGCTGTGCCCCGCTCCCGCCCCCCACAGCCGGGTACACAGGTGGGCGCGCTGCTTGGCCCCCCCAAGATCAGGTTTCGTCACCCGAAGGAAGAGGAAGGGCGGTGCGCACCTGTCCAGCTGCTATGCCGCCTACCAGACAACACGCCAGAGAAGTGTCCGCTCACGGGGGGAGTCCATACAGGTGAGCTTCCAGCCCCCCAGAAGCTGTAAGCACTCCAGGGGGAGAACCCTTTACCTGACTTAGAAACGTTTTTGTTCAGAAGTTACATTCTGCCTACTTTCCCGTGTTGTGAGGTGAGCTACACCAAAAGATGCACATGCACTCACAAAGAGCTGAAGGGGAGTCTTCGACAACACAAGCAAACAGACAAACAAACGAAACAACCCTAACCAACCGGATCCAACCGGATCCAACCGGATCGCCGTTACGTTTGAGCCTCAGGTTTTACCTCTGAGCTTCCTGGCACCAAAGGCCAGAAGGCAACGTGAGGACGGGTCCTATCTCCGGACTCCTCGTAGGGAGGGTACCCCAAGCCAGACCGGACAAGGGGTGCCCCAGGGGTGCCCGTACCCACGTCCTTCTGAATACCCCGAGTACGCAGCAGGCCCCCGCCTCCGGCCTACCTGTCACAGAGAGGCGGGCCCCGTTGCTCTGCCGGGTCTCCCCGCTGTACTTGTGCTTGGTGATGCAGCGGTAGGTGGAGAGCGCGTCCTCCTTCTGCACGTCGGAGATGTACAGCCCGCCGTGGGAGGTAATGAAAAACCTGTTTTCTGGAGACACAATCGGGGGGGCATCGTCCGTGACTCCCCGGCCGGGCGGCCAGCCTTGTGCCCGGGCGAAGACTGCTGCCCAGGGAGAGGAGGCGGTGACGGGGGAACTGAGGGGGTGAGGCTGGTGCGGCCTCCAAGGCGGGCAGCACCTCCCACGGGCGAGGACTCGCTGTTTGCAAACCAACAGAAATCACGGTCATTGCTGCCGCACGTGCACGTGCTTTAGTCACACGGGGAGGACACTGGGCCTTGGAGTCCGACCGCGGTCTGGGCTCCAGTCGGAGCCTTTCTGCTAGGAGCTGTGTGGTCTGGGGGGGCCGGGGTTACCTAACCTCTCTGAGCCTCACCTGTACAACGAGGTGTGACTACCACGTCACAGAACGAATGGAAGCGATCCCAAACTAAGGGCCGGGCACGCGGCGCTCCCTCTGCAAGGCCCCGCACAGCCACTGCGCAGCGGCCCCTCCCTCCTCGCGCCTGCCACGCGCTGAGGGCTGAGGCGTCTGCTGTTGGCGCTCGTCAGCCGTCTAGAGGCGGCTGGCCTCCTCCTCGTGCCCGTCGTGACAGGCGGCCTTCGGAGGGGCCTTCGGAGGGGCCTGGGCTTGACGGCTCGCCTGTGGCTGTAATTTCAGCGCGGTTCTGGGAGGTGGCGTGCACAGCACTACGGGCTCCGCCATCTTGCCTAGCACGCCGGCTTATGTGCTCCTACAACCGTGTCACCTCCGTTTTCAGGTCACACAGCCAGGAAACGGACCGGAACTCGGGCCCTCCAGCTCCCGCTGCGCTGAACCGCGCACAACCGTCCTCTCAGGCTTAACCGAGGCCGCGCTGTGCCAGGCTCGGGGGCACGGACATGCGGACACACGACAGTTACCCCGCAGACGGCTCTCTGCCACGTGCCAGGTGCTGTGCCCAGCGGTGGGGGCCTCCCACACCGGCCATCTCCGACCAGGGCAGACCGGCCAGGACGCCAGCTGCCGGCCGAGGCCTGGGCCCACTCGTTTGGGGGCTGGGGGGCAAGCGGCCCCATTACACCGCAGCAGTCAGCTCAAGGCCCTGCTGCGTCCAACCCTGGACCCTGGCCCTGGGGGTCCCGGCCTGGGACCCCGCATGGGTCCCTGCTGAGCGCCACCTCGTCGGGACCTCCTAGATGGACACTTGGCTGCCCGGCGGCATGCCGGTCCCTGGAGCCTGGAGCTGGTGGACCCCGCCCATGCCCTCCAGCACGCAGACCACATGGCACAGACCCTGCTCACTTGGTGCTGTGGGTACGACACGGAAAGTACCGGGAAGGGGCCACGCCCGGCTGCCGGCAGTCAGGGAGGACCCCGAGGAAGCCCAGCTCCCCCTGCAGGCTCCGGGGTGCCGTGATGTCTCCGTGTGGTGACATCCCCAAGTCAAATGCAGATACTCCCCTGTCACTTACTGCCTAACTGGGACTGGGACGCAGACCTCCTGGAGGGAGTGGCTGCCAGTCAGAAGGGCCAGGCCTGAGGGGACACAAGAAGGACTCCAAACCAGCCCTGGAAGCCCATAGGTGCTCCCGCCTGGACAGCTGGGACCCTGGGACCCCGCAGCTGCCAGCACCCCAGGACCAGGGAGTGCTGGCCCCCACCGGAACTCTACGCTGGGAAGGGGTGCTGTGGCGATGGTGGTGGGGAGCTGGGGTTTCCATGGCAACGAGCAGCTGCCGCATCTGATGTTTCACATCCTTCATTGTCCTCATTTCCCCCCTCCCTGCCCCCCTTCCTGTGCATATTTAATTGCAGCAACGTTTCCAGACACAGCGAATCGCTCCCGAAACAAAGGCGGGCTGCAGCCAGGGGGCTGCGGCGCCAGCGCGGGAAGGAGGAATGAGGGGTATTATGTTAATCCCCTCCGGGGGGGCCTTGTGCAACATCAGTTCTGCATGTTTGATGAGAATCAGACCGCGGGCCCTGCTGGGGAGGAAGGAGCAGGCGGCCTGGGGAGTGGACGCATGTGGCGCTGAGAGGGGAGGGGCACGGCCAGCGGGTGGGGGGCTTCACAGCACGCTGGCTCTGGCCGGGGGCCCTTACCCGCACCCCAAGTAGGACCAGGCACCCCTGGAATGGGCAGAGGAGCCGCTGTCCCCCGCTCCGTGGAGCAGGCCGGTCCCGCAGTTGGCACCTCCGTGTGCATGCAGCCCCCAGCCTGAGGCCGAACAGAGACGTGTGTCTGGGCTCGTGCTCGGTGGACAGCATAACTGAGGGGGTCCTCATGGCACTGGTCAGGGCTGCGCTGCTGGATGCCAAGAGCGGGCCCTGAGACCAGGACACAGAGCTGCGTTTAACCGTGTGCTCTGCCGTCTGCACTGCCTGACTGGCAGGGCCCCAGGGCTGCAGCTCCGCCTCACGAAGCCTTGGGTCCTTTTTGTCACTACGACCACCACCCCTCCCGGCTGCACCAGCAGGGTTCCGGGGATTCCAGGGCAGGACCTCAGGCCACTGCGATCCTTGCCGTGGTCTCCCAGCTCCCCGCGGGCAGACGTGGCATCACAGAGAGACGGGCGGGCTGCAGGTGAGGCAGGTGACCAGGTGAGCTGGGCAGAGTGCAGTGGAAGCCACGGCCTGTCTGCAGAGTGACCTCAAACACCCAGGGCAGCCGCTGGGCCCAAGGACAAGGAGGGACACACACTTGCTCTCCGTGACCAGGACCTGCCTCTTCCTTGGGCGGCTGGAGCCCACCAACAGCAGAGGTCCCCGGTTCCGGGATGAACCGCAGGGGCATCGCGGGGGCCAGAGGCGTGCTCTGGCGGTGGGGGCAGGTGGCACTGCCCCACTGTGCACTGAGGTCGCCCGGGATGGGCCCAACTCCCCTGCCTCAGGTGGGAGAGGCTGCCATCGCCGGGGCCTTGAGGTGGGCGCCCCTCTGCAGCCCCCGTGGGCACCCTCATGCGTAGGGCCGGCCCTGGGCTGGGGGAAGGACCGGGTTCCCTGTCACTCGCCAGGGCCAGCGCGGGGGGCGAGAAAGCATGAGGGGCGTGGCGAGACCGCTGTCCGGACTGGAGAGCCTGGCGCGGTCCCTCGGGGGGCTAGAGCGGGGAGGTGGGGGTCGGGGCACCAGGCAGTGTCTGTCTCGGGAGCACTCGAGCTTAGGGAGTGAGGAAACCCTGCTGCGACCAGGTGTCCTGCGTTAGCGGGGGGGTGTGACACAGGTCTGCGAGGGAACAAGGTGTGTGTGCGGCGTGTCCACTGCTGGGGACGCTTGCGTGGGTCTGTGGGGCATCACAGGGGACAGGGCAGGGTTGGCAGCCGGGGAAGGTGTATACACCAGTGGGTGGTACAGAGAACTGTGTGTGGTGTCAGGTGGGGGACGGGGGACCTGGGACCTACATGGCTTTAGGAATGTCCCTTCACCGTTCTGGGCTTCTGTCCTCTCACCCCCAAACTGGGGGTTCTCCTGGGGTTCTTCTGCAGGGGCCACATGACAAGGTCTCTGATAGGGCGTGGTGACACACATGCACGGCTCAGGCGTAAAGAGGGCTTGCTGCCGCACGTGACGTGTGTGAAAGCACAGACACCCAGAGCCTAGGTGTCCTGATGGGGCGGGACTCCCGGCTGTGGACGGACGCTCCTGGGCCCCCGGAGTCAAGTGCTTTCCGGAAGCAGGAACCCCAGAATCTGAGGGAGAGGCTTCCTGCTCTGCCCACCCACCCCGCTCACCCCTGCCGGGAAGGCCCCTGGAGGCCCAGGAGGGGAGTGGGGAGAGGGGAAGGGAAGGGACGATGGGGCTTTGGCCAGGGTCAGAACGGTGTCTCCTAGAAGAAAAGGGATACTTAGCCTGTCACAGCGCAAGTCCCTTGTCTGGGACGGGGGTTCGCGGGGTGCAGCCTCAGGACACCAGGCCTCCAGGGCCTCTACTGGTCCCCAGGGAACTCCCGGTTCCAGAAGAGGACTTGCAATCAATCCAGGTGAGTAGTTAGTGCCTCGTCCCACACGGATGTACAAACACCACACGGCCAGCCTGCCGCTCAGAGCCCGTGGGTAAGACGCATGAGCGAACGCCACCCCCTGCCCGGGGCTCCCCTCCCCTCCCGGACCCGCTGCAGGTGGTCAACACCTGGGCTGGCAGGCGCTGGCCCCGTGTGGGCACCGGCGGGGAGCTGCATTAGAGCCGACCCTGCAGAGCACCGCCCTCCCCTTCCTTCCCGGTGCTCCTGCCCAGGGCAAAGCCGGGGAGTGAGAAGCCCAGGGGAACCCGAAGCCGCCCCAACGCCTCCTGGCCTCCGGGCTCCCCGGACTACAAGCGCTTCACGCAGGCCCTGGGGAGAGGGTCGCAGCGTGGGTCGGGAACGGGGAGTTAAGTCCCAGCTCTGGCACCGACTGGTCAAGTCCTAGCTCCTCCCTGATGTGGCTGAATCGTGTTCCGGCCCCCCAAACTATTTGCCAAAGCCTCGACCCCCAAAGTGACTGCATGGGGAGACAGGGCCTTTAAAAGAGCAAATGAAGGTTAAATGAGGTTCCCGGGGGCCCTAAGCCAGTAGGAGTGGTGACCTCGTAGAACAGGGAGAGAGAGACCCCAGGGATGTGAGGGCACAGTGGGAGGGTGGCGGGCTGGAGGGCAAGGGGACATTGGCTGAGACCTTGATCTTGGACGTCCGGCCTCCAGAACTGTGAGACGTACGCTTCTACTGCTCAGACACCCAGGCTGGCGGTCCGGCACCGAAGCCCTAGAAAGTGCGAACACTCCTCACTGGGACACGCCACTCCCTCCTTACTGGGACACGCCACCCACTCCTCACTGAGACACGCCACTCACTCCTCACTGGGACACGCCACTCCCTCCTCACTGGGACACGCCACTCCCTCCTCACTGGGACATGCCACTCCCGGAGCTGCTGAGCTTCTAGGGTTGGGCCCAAAGGGCCCCAGGTGCCACCGCGAGCGAAGGCCCCTCTGTGGGCGGGGGACGCCTTGCTCGGGGACGGGGACGGGGTGGGCCTGCCAGCCCGGGGAGGGCAGAGGCCCTCCCTGTCAGACACTCAAATCCGACTCTCCGCTACCTGATGCTTGGGGACACGGAGGCGCAGAGCGTCACACAGCAGGACTGGGTCGCAGTGTGGATGTCAGTGGAGGCCTCCTGTCTCCGCCCACTGGCACTTCCCTGTGGGACTGAAGTCAGCAGAGTGGACACGAGGGGAGGAGGGGCCTCTGCCATGGAAGCTTGTCGGGGGGCCCCGCCCCGCCCTGGCTGGCTGCGGTTTGGTGGGGTGCACAGGAGGCTGCGGCGGGGGGCGGGGCAGCCTGCCTGCTTCCCGGTTCTCCATGGTCTCACGTTCACCTCCAACGTGATGCCCGGCTGGGCAGGGGCTTGGCCTCCAGGCTCCTGACTGATGGTGCACTGGAGCACATGTGTCCCCAGGAAGACCTGGGGTGGCAACAGGGTCCCTCCTCTTCCACCGCCACCTCTACAGGTGACAGGGCGAGCGGGCAAGGAAGACGTGGGACCAGGGAGCGGTGCCTGTCTCTGCCCCTGAAGAGGCACTGGCCAGGTCGCCCCCTCTTTATCTCTGCATCGTGGGCTCCTCAGGAGACGCAGTGACGCCGGGTGGGGGTCTGGGGTCTCAGGAGGACCCACGAGGTCGACAGCACAGGGATCAGGAAGAGCCTGGCCCTGCACTCAGAAGGGGTCCCCCTTGGAGACAGAGGCCGCCAGGCAAGCCCCTGAGCACCTCTGACTGCTCCTGTGAGAATCCAGTGGCTTGGCGGGTGTGCCCAGCCCAGGGCCTGGCGCACGGCGGGCGGTGGGGGAGGAGTTGTTAAACGACTGAATGAACGAACACGTAACTCTGGAAGTGGGGGGACTCCGACCTTGACCTGGGCCTCCGCCTCCACGTGTGGGGTTCTGCTGACCTCCCCCACCCGCACCGCGATTCCGAATGCCCCCAAACTGGCCCTGGAGTGGGCAGCGGGAGGGACCAGGCTCGGCTGCCCTGGGGCCCGGGCAGCCTGACCACTGCGGGCAGCTGAGACCTGGCAGGGGACCAGCACGATCTCTGGAGAGGTGCGCAGGGAGCCGGGGGCCCCAGGGCCACAGGGCGGCCTCGGGGGGCGGAACCCGCAGGAGAGCACCGGCGGCACGAGCCGCTCTGTCCCCCGCGCCCTCCGCTCCAAGTGCGGCTCTGCCGCTCCACCGTGGGATTAGCACACTCCGCT
The DNA here is from genome assembly GCA_004026885.1 of Lyroderma lyra. Lineage (NCBI taxonomy): Eukaryota > Metazoa > Chordata > Mammalia > Chiroptera > Megadermatidae > Lyroderma > Lyroderma lyra. The sequence goes on along the minus strand of PVJL010012686.1, from coordinate 9,103 downwards.
CGCTCCCCTATTGCAACAAGATTTTATTTCTAATTATGCTGTAATAAAGCCGAGCGCTCCCAGGCTCCCTTTCAAATGACTTGTACACACTCTGCGGTCGGATCCTCCTCGGCCCCATTGTACCAGCGCTTCCCTGACATTCATTAGACATGCATGAGTGGGGCGCTTTAAGAATAGAATTGCATTTAAATGGATTTGCTGAGAGAGGAAGATGGGAAAAGGAGGCAGGGTGGGGGCCGGGGGCGAGGAGAGGGAGAGGGGTTCGTTGAACAAACTAAGAAAACAAGATGCCGTAATAACAGGGTGCGCAGAGAGGCCTCCTTCTCCCCCAGCCCTCCCGCTGCACGCGGGGCGGAAGCGCAGCCCCAGCTTGGGGTGTGTGTGCGGGGCTCCTCCCTCGTGTGTCAGAGGCTCACAGTGCAACAGAAAAAACCGGGAGCGCGGCCTTGCTTCCGCAGAACCCCAATAACCAGCAGGGGCAGGGACCCTGGTCCTGGGGGAGGCGGATCGTGACTGCAGCTGGCACTCGCCCCCAAGGTGTGGTGTCCAGGCTTTGGCTCCTCCCCTTGAATGACCCCCCCCCCCCACTCCCACCGCTCTCCCCACTGAACCCCAAAGAGGAGGAGGTTCACTCTGACCCCGGGCCAGCTCCCCGCGGCACCCTGTGTAAGCCCTTGTCCAGGGCTGCCCACTGTGTGCTCCGCCTCCTGGGGGCTCATCTAGTTCATTCCCCTTCCCCGCCGCCTCTCCCTCCCCTAACTGGCGGCCTCCGTGCCCCTCGCTGTGCTCCCATCGGCTGGACTTCCCTGGTGGCGACAGCATCCCCACAGCACAGGAAGGGAGGGTGGGCGCAGGGACAGTCCAAGGCCTGCCCGAGGTCGTAGCCAGAGAGGACATCACGGGGACTTGAAGGCACAGAGCCTTGAGGACACAGGTCTCCAATCCGGTTGCGAGATTCCACGGGCCTGGCCCCGAGGGCCGAGGGCTGTTACTGGCACTGACTGGACAATGGTCACCGTTTGGGGCGGCACAAACGTTAAGTGAGAAGTGTGGGCGAAGGCCTCCCCTGGCTGGGCGCGCAGTGAGGCATGCTGGTGACTCATGCTGATGCTCTGCGTGTGTGCGTTCTGCGTGTGCGCGCTCTGCGTGTGCTCTGCGTGTGTGCGCTCTGCGTGTGCGCGCTCTGCGTGTGCTCTGCGTGTGTGCGCTCTGCGTGTGCGCGTTCTGCGTGTGCGCTCTGTGTGTGCGCGCTCTGCATGTGCGCTCTGCGTGTGCTGTGTGTGTGTGCACTCTGCGTGTGCTCTGCGTGTGCTCTGTGTGTGCGTGCTCTGTGTGTGCTCTGTGTGTGTGTGCTCTGCGTGTGTGCGCTCTGCATGTGCTCTGCGTGTGCTCTGCGTGTGCGCTCTGCATGTGAGCGCTCTGCGTGTGTGCGCTCTGCGTGTGCACTCTGCGTGTGCTCTGCGTGTGTGCGCTCTGCGTGTGCGCTCTGCGTTTGCGCTCTGCATGTGTGCACTCTGCGTGTGCTCTGCGTGTGTGCGCTCTTCGTGTGTGTGCTCTGCGTGCGCACTCTGCGTGTGCGCGCTCTGCATGTGCGCGCTCTGCGTGTGTGTGTGCTCTGCGTGCGGCACTGGTCCCTCTGCGGCCACATCCTCTCAGCACAGCGCTGCCTCCCCAGCCCCCCAGCCCCTGCAATTCTGGGCGTATCCCCCAGGCAGGCGCCACCTCCCACCTCTCACTCCCTGACGTCTCCCGTGCCATCGTGCCATCGACCAGAAACCTGTTTCGGATTAGCCTGGGTTTAGCTCCGGGCTCCCCTCGCGGACTCCACCTCTCTCCCACCTGCCTCTTCAGGCGGCCTCCTCAGGGCACCAGCCCCCACTCCCTTTGCTTCGCCCCGGAAATGCCCTGCTGACCCAGAGCCCGGGCTGCTGGTTGGCATGGCCCGCTGGCCCGGGGTCAGGACCATTCTGGACCTGGCCTCTTTCTCAGTACCCCCTCTGCTCTGCCCTCACCCGCAGCCTGGGGCCCAGGACAGGAGCCCCCTGCTTTTCCTGCTGCCTCTTCCGGGGACGCACCAACGAGCTGAGCTTCCCTTTAACAGATGGGCTGGGATGAAGAGACTGTCACATTTCCCCGGCACACGCCCCTAAAAGTGTGTCAGAAGGACATTTGGGAGGAACCCTGAGCAAGGACAAAGCTTGGGGACATAACTCAGGGTTGAAGCGAGAAGCTCTTGGTAAATTCTTGACAAATTCCAGGAAATGTGTTCCCCACAGGCTACTGGATTCCAGTCATGAAAGAGGAGGAGACCAGCATTACTGAGCACCTACCCCTGTCCAGTGCTAGACTCACGTGTCACCACCTGGCCAGGTGGGGATCCTCACCCCCAACGTGCAGGTGAGAACACCGAGGCTCAGAGAGGTGAGGCGAGGTGAGGCCAGGTTCAGAGTGTGGCCCTCTCCTCCACTGTGCCAACCTTGGGATCCCCCCTTGAGTCTTCCAAGGTATGTGTGCGTGCAGGTGTGTGCTCGTGTGCATGAAGCAGGTGCGTGTGCACACACATGTACGTGTGCACGTGTGCATGTGTGCATGTGTACATGCACGCGTGTGTGCACGTGCGTGAGTGCACATGTGTGTATGTGTGCATGTGCTCGTGTAGGCATGCGTGTGCATGTGTGCACACGTGCATGTGCTCGTGTGAGTGCATGTGTGTGTGTATGTGCGTGTGTGCAGAAAGGAAAGGAGCCGGTGGGCAGCTTTCACTTTTCCTTTTGCCACCTCAGCACCAGCGTCAGATCTGCCTCTGGCTCCTAAGTTAGAAGTGGTTGCTGCCCCCGGAGAGGGAGGCTAAGCGGGGCGGGGGAGGGGTGGGAGGGGCGGGGGAGGGGCAGAAGGCTGGGCCACAACAGCAGAGAAAGTCAGGGAGCAGCCGGCTCTGGAGGGAGACAGCCTGTGAGGGCCTCGGTGGCCCCATGGCTGTTGGTGGGGGGGCCCCGGCACTTAGGCAGCCCCAGGGTCAGAGAACAGGCAGGAATTCGTGTCCCTGAGGTGGTCCGCTGCCTCTGGTGTCAGCCGAAAATTACAGGACACCAGACAGGAGCTTACAGACGAATGGGCGGGGACCAGAGATTTCCGTGGCTAATCCTGTTAACGAGACAATTTCTTATCGAACTCATTACGCCTTTGAAGGGAGGGGTGCTGGGGGGAGAGGCGGCGGGGCAGGGTGCCATGGAGGGTTAGCTCTGGGGAAGGAAGGAGACCGGGTTTCCAGGGACGCAGGCGTGTGAAGGAAGGGGACTTGTGCCGGGGGGACCCTGCTGTCCTAGAACGGGGGTCAGCCGGACCCGCCTCCCTGCCCAGCTGCTGGGAACCCCCCCCTGCCCAGCCCGCTGTCTGACCCCGCAGGGCCCGCCCCTCCTCTCTTGGACCCGATCTCCATCTTGTCCCTTCTCCTACGGACGGAAGAGGGCCGTGGGCAGTCCGCAGAGACGCTGAGAGCTGACAGCACCTGTGCCTGCAGAGCGCTCCCACGTAAAGCTCACGGCCCGCCGTTCCGGGTGACGGGCGGGGAGGGGCCGGCACAGCCCAGGGGCGCAGGGGGCCTAGTCGGGCAGTGACGGCTGAGCATCGTGGGCAAATCACTCAAGCTCTCGGCGTGATCGCCCTTCTCACCTTGAAAACAGGTTACGGAAATCCTGCCCTCCCTACTCCCCGGGGTCCTCCTGGGAATGAAGAGGATGAGGCAGCCATGAGCACTCTGTAACCTGGGAAACATTTACCCAAAGGGGGGAGACTGTCACAGCCACTTTGAAGTCAGAGCCACAGGGGAAGGAGCATTGTGCTGGGGGTCGCGAGGTAGAAGGGGTCAGCCGGGCGGGGGGGGAGCCTTCAGGTTCAAATCCAGGGTCGTTTCTGCTGCTGTGAAGTCACTGCCTCTCCCTGCTCGACCAGGCAACCCCCAGGGCATCCAGCTGGCCCACACCTGAGTGTTTGTTTGTTAAGGGCCCATGGCCCTCCCCACGTTGCCCGTTGCCCGGGCTGGCCTGCAGAAGCCAGTGAGGTCAAGGGCAATGTCCTGACCCTTAAGAAGCTGAGCATCCAGCTGGGGAGGAGTCAGATCCAGGAAGCCACAAGAGGAGTTTAAGTCGGGGTGCCTCCCCCGCCCCCACAAATACTCAAGAGCACGGGACGAAGGGACAGACACAATGGGGGCAGTGACCCCGGGGTCAGCGCCACGAGTGAGGGCTCACGGGGGGGTCCGAAAGCACGTGTGGGGTTCGGGTAGACAACGGTTCTGATGAACATTTCACACACGGGTGCAGCACTCACCACGTACCTGGCGCCGTGCCGAATGCGGGGCGGATGCAAAGCTGCTTAAAATCTTTCAGTCAAGCCCAAGGTCAAGTTCAAGCCCCCCGCAAGTGCTCGAGGTTGTGGGAAAATCGAAACCCCTGTGCCCTGCTGGAGGGAGGGCAAAACGGGGCAGCAAGTACGGGAACCAAAAACCGAAAATTGGAATCCCCCTAGGACCCGGCCGTTCCGCGTCAGGGTCCGTGCGCGCAGGCCCGAAGGCAGCGGTCCGCAGGGCGTCCACAGGCCGCGCTTTTCAGTGACCAATGCGCGGTCAATGAGCGGCCAGCGTGATATCTGTACGTCCGAGCTGCTCCCAGACTCCCTGTTACGCAACAGAGCCCCCAGCCTGGCGAAGCCGTGCTGCTGATGTTTTGTCACCGTGTCCCCATGTGACCGAATGGAGACGGCAGCTAACGTCCATGACCTCCAGCTGCTCCCACCCCTCCTGCCTCTTCCTTCTCCGCCTTCCTGCTCAGATGCCCCTGACGTGATGGACCCTCGTCTGGGCCGAAGCAGCACGCTCTGGGCACACAGCCGGGCCCCGCTGCCCTCCAAGCACCTCCTCGTGGGGCCCAGGGGCATCTCGCGTGGCCTTCCGCATGCAGGCTGGGCATTGCCCTGGGGGAGCAAGTGGCCCCCCGTGCGGCCTCACCCCGGCCCACCTCTCGCACAGCTGCCGTCCCCACCGCGGGTTACGTCCACGCTCCCTTCCCCTCTGACAGCGAGCTCCCTGGAGGCCGGGCCGGTCCGGGTTTGCGCGCCTGGAGCCTGCGTGGGTGTCGGGCGTGTGGCAGGTGCTCGGTGATGATGGGCCGGTCAGACCCCTCCGGCCCCAGGGACTCGCGGTTTGTGGAGGAGGATTCGGGCCCCGAAACGAGTCCCTCAGAGGACCGAGTGGCCACTCCATGACAGATGAGCCCACAGGTGGGGCCTGGAGGGAGCCTGTGTGTCTGCCTCCGGGTTTGGGGGTGAAGGAGATACCGCAGACAGCGACGTGAGGCAGGACAGGGCGGGGAGCCTCACGGGGTGAGGGAGAGCAGGGCTTTAGGGGCGAGGAGCTGGGACGTGATGGGGTCACAGTGAAGAGCGTGCCATTAGTCTCTGCGTGGGGGGAGCTGCTGGGGACTCTGGCAGAGGACAGTGTCATGGCTGCAGGCTCAGGTCCTGAGCCAGCGCTGCAGACCTGCTGGCCTAACAGTGACACTAACTTGGAATCACAGAAGTCTCCCTGTAGAATGTGGAGGAGGGCTCCCCAGAGCCGTAGCAGCAGGGAGCCACCGGGAGTCTTTGTAGGAGTCGGGGTACACAGTAAGGGGGGAAGGGAGAGAGGGCAGGATGGGGGGCTGGGCAGGAGAGAGGAGGCCCTGCAGTCGGGTTGTCCACAGCGAGCACCTGGCTCTGCCACCCTGAGGCCACGCAGGGCCAGTTCCCGGTCCCTCCGTCCGTAAAAGGGGGCTCAGCACAGCACCTGTCTCAAGAGGCGTGAGGTGAGGGTTCCATGACATGAGCCATGGTAAAGTGACAGGCATGCGGCCTGGCACACGTAAGTGCTCAGGGGCCTCGGGGAAGATGAGGGACAGGGCACAGCCCCCGTGGGCTGTCTAGGGACAAGGAGACCTGTGGCTGGACTGGGGTAGGGGGGACATGGGGGACGGCCCGAGGTTCGGGGGTTGAAAGGGGACAGCTGCATGCTGGTGGCCTTGAATGCTAAGGAGTGTGATGGCCTCTAATGAGCCATGGAGGCCACTGAAGGTTTCTGGGCGGTGGCATCGGGATGGGAGGAGGGCCTTAGAAAGACGCGCTGGGCCATTTCCCGGGGCGGGGGGCAGGGAGAGACTGGGCGGAGACTGGGCGCTGAGCGAGAGCACCCTGCTTTTTGCTGTCCAGGCTCGCGGGCACCAGGGGAAGGCTTGCCCAGTTTTCCCCACCCTTCAACGGGACCCTACTAGTGGGTGCAAGAGGAACTGGGTGGAGGGGACGTGGGGAAGAGCTTGAGACTAAGACAGAGCTGATCACATGCCCGACTTGAGGCCCTGCCTGAGCCTGGAGCTGCAGCCACACCACCCCGGGGGCCCACGTGAATGCTGAGAGCCAAGGAGATGGGCGCAGCTGCGTCCTCAACCTCTAGGTCAAGGTCAAGGGCCTTGAAAAGGCAGCTTGCTCGGGGGGCTGTGCCTGCACCGGGGCCGGGTTGGCATCCTTGGGCAGCCATCCGTCCAGAGCATCCCAGCCCACGTGCCACCATCCCGCTGGAGGGCCGATGCGTTTCTGCTGGAGCACGCTGAGCCGGTGGGAGAGGGGCCCTTCCCGGGGACGGGTGCCGCGAAGGGCCAGTCCAGATAGGACCAGGAGGGCTAGAAGCCGGACCGGACGTCGGATGAGGGGTCTTTAAAATGGGCCTGAGGCTTCCGTTGGCCCCTTTACGGAGAGGCTGAGGGAGCTGAAAACGTCCCCCGGACACTGCAGTGAGAGTTCAGGCCGTGGCTAGGAGGGCACGTGTGTCGGGACGCGGGGAGCAGGTGCAGAGGCTGGCGGGAGAGAGGAGGTGACAGGAGTCAGAAGGTCACCTCCGGGATTAGACTGAGAATGAGCAGTGTCAGCCCAGGCTGCTCCCCTGGCCCAGGTGGAGCCTCTGAACCAGGTGGCCAGGAGGGACCCAGGCCTGCTCAGGGCCTGCAGCCCCAGCCCAGCCCCACTCCTGCCCGCCCCGTGGAGGGACCTGCCGTCAACCTGGGGGCGGCGGGGTGGGGGGCGGGCTGGACAGGAGCCCTGCCACAGCTTGCAGCTTCCGGGGAGCCCCAGGCTGCCCACTGGGCTCCAGCCCCGCTCCGGCCTTTCATCCCAGCAGAAAACAAGGGAGCCGCCCGCCCCAGGCGCTGGCGAAGCCTGTCACTGCGTGCGATTTGCATTTTCTGCCTCCAAGCCGAGCGGCACCCCTTGGGGCAGCCGGAAGTGCGAGCAGCGGCTCCAGCCAGAGGAGGGGCTTTTGGGGGTGCATCGCTCTGAGCCGAGGAGAGGGGCTGGCGGGGGGCGGATGCTAAGGGCCCAAAGGGTACTAGGCCTAGCGTAGTGGTTCTCACGGAGGGGCTGATTCTGTCCCCAGAGGACACATGGCGGCTTCTGGAGACGTTTCTGGTTGTTGCCATCAGGTGTGGGGTGGGGGGCAGGGGGTGCTTGCTCCTGGCACCTGGCCAGGGATGCTGCTGAGCACCTCACAAGCACAGGACGGCCCCACAGCAAAGGGTCCTGGGGTCCAAAATGTCAGCTGTGCCGGCCCAGGAAGGAGGGGGGCCGGGCAGTCAGCTGAAGCCGTGTCCCCCAGCTGCGGGGCAGTGCTGGAGCTGTGGGGTGACAGAAGAAGCAGCGGCTGCCCAGAGGTGGGCAAGCTGGACGTGCTGTGAAGACCATGGGCACGATGGCCCCGGCACCTCGGGACAGTGGGCATGGGGATGAGGCACTCTCCAGGTGGCAGGTGGCCGAGGACAGGGGCAGAGAGCTCTGCAGCGGGCAAAGAGGACAGAGGGAACACGGAGACCACGGGCAAGGGCGGGGGTCACACACATGAAGGGGTCGCCCTTCAGGTGCTGAGTGACTGGGGTGAGTCGGGTTAGGTTAGAGGGGAGATGGGATTGGGGGGCTGAGACAGGTTGGGCTGCTGGCTGGGGTGGCGGGGCCGCTGAGGCAGGCCTCTCTGCTGGGAGGAAGGAGTGATCACTGTGACCAGGGACATCCCGAAGGACTGCCGAGGACTGCGTTTCAGGGATCATGGTGACGATGGAAGTAGCAGGTAGTTCAAGTTCAGCTGCTGTCTGCTGACCGTGCAGCACAATGCTAGGCGTTTCAACATAGCAGGATCTCATTTAATCAGCACGGCCACTCCGTACGGTACGCAACGAGGCCCAGGGAGTGATGTTCCAAGCTGCCTGGCAACAGCCCTGTCACCACCACAGTCCCCTTCTCTACTGTCACACCCTTGTTGGACCTTATGGAGGCGCTTTCAAATCCACCTTCTCAATTGATTAGCACGTGGCCCCATGAACTGACCAGGCAAGTAGCAATAATCCTATTTTACGTATGAGAAAATGGAGGACACACAGTCCGTTCACGCGAAAGCCGGACCCAGAGCCCAGCCCTTCCAGTCCTAGCCATGGCTCCTTCTAGAACCCTCTAGAACTTGGGGAGGACAACCCCTCTTGCCCTGTTTCTGCCCCTGCAGCTCCGTGGGGGTGGCATAGCATCTAGTTCCCACAGGCTTCCGGGGCTACGGCTGCCAGATGCCCCTGGGCTCAGTCACAGGAGACGCGCACAGCATCCCGCCACGCCGGCCCTGCTTTCACCTGGGCACGTGGGCGCCCTCTACCCCACTGCCCAGACCCTGTCCCCTGTCCCGAGTGCCGGGGCTCGGGGCAGTGAAGGAGCAGGGTCGCTGTGAGACAGGCAGGCGCCTCTGGGGGGAGTGTCCCCCGCCTCCCTGCCGCTGTCCTCTTTGGGACAAGGTTGGGCCTGAGGACTGGTGGCCTGCCCTAGGATCTCAGGCCTTACGCCAATAATAGATGACATTTTTAAGCATTAACTATGGATCAGGCATTTCATGTCAGTTACCTCCCTTTACCCTTCCAGCTGTTTGTATCACCACCACCACCACCACCACCATCATCACCATCACCATCATCACCATCACCACCATCACCATCACCACCATCACCATCACCACCATCACCATCATCACCATCACCACCATCACCATCAC
>PVJL010012685.1:0-36016 GCA_004026885.1 Lyroderma lyra | reverse complement strand
CCCCTCCCCCTTCTCCCCTCCCCTCCCCACTTGTCCCCAAATAAACATTAAACTATTGATTGTGTCCATGGGTTATTTGTTTGTTCATTTCTTTTTTTTCTTTGCTTTCAGTTTTATATTCCGCATATGAATGATCTACAATGTATTATACAATTGTACACCTGAAATCTTTTATCATTTTACTAACACTGTCATCCCAACAAATAAAATTTTTTCCTACTAGAAAAGAAAAAAGATATCAAAATTACTTGTTAACAGTATAAAATTGGGGTGGTTGTGAATGAATGTGCCATTTCCAAAACGGGACAATTTGGAGCAGAGCAAGTCAGATTATAGTGGGTTGGTGGGGAAACAGGCGATCTAATTTTGGGCCTAGTGAATTTGAAATACCTATGTCACATCTACCCAATACTTGGTCCTAGCCCTTGTATCACCACCAATGCGAATTCAGAAATAAAGGACCATTAGTTCCATCAGAACTTGCTTATGGAACTAAAGTGCTTTGTAATCAGAAATGTTTTACTTCATAGTCCAAATTTAAATAAGGAGGAAATGTTACTTATCCAGGACAGAACCTAAAGAGTTTGGATGAAATGATAACTTGTAAAACTGAAACCAATGAAACACTAAGATTTGAAAGAAAGTATAGTAGCATTGCTTATAAAATGCAGGCAGACTCTATCATGGAAGAAATGTGTCTCCATTAAATAGAGAAAAAGATTCAGATAAAGGAAGTTGTCATATGCTATATATTGACTTTCTTGTTGACAATTTAGCAGACAGGATACAAATACAGAGGGTGCCAAAAAAATGTGTACACATTTTAAGAGAAAAAAAACTGTATTAAAATAGTAATACTCAATATACGAGTATACCGATAACAAAAGACGAATACAAGTCATGTTTGACTTCTGCAATTACAAGAGGTGCTCACAGTGGTTTCCACCAGCCTGCAGACACTTCTGATTATGGTGAACTACTGCTTGAGCAATGCTGACCAAAGTGTCCACTTGTATTGCTGCGCATGCCATTTCAATTTCTTCCCAAAGTAGCCAGTTTTCTACAGTACACCACATCCTGTAAGGTCCCCCATAGTCAAGGGGTGTTAAGTCAGGAGAATGTGGGGGAAACTCAACCGCACCTCTTCGTCCTATCCATTGTCCTGGCAAATGGTCCTGTGCTCCTCGAATGACAAGCATGCTTCCACCATTATTTTTTTACTGTCCTGCCTGTTGCACAGTGATGCTAACATTCATTTGATTAACGCTATCTTTTGTGTGAACATCATACTACACATGGCTACTGTAATTCAATTCAACTTGGAAAAATAATACATAGATAACAGCGCTTTAAATGTGGATACTTTTTTTTGGCACCCCCGGTAGTTTGATTGTGTAGCTGACTCCCTTTTAAGAATGACAACCAACAATCTGGCTGACTGGCTGAAACTACTAAACAAAATAAGTGAGTTTTCTACCTCATCTTCGGCACTTCCCACCAAATTAACTGTATGAACATTTACACATATTGTTCAATATGTGTGACTTCTTTATTCTACATAGGAACATTTGAGGGAAAAAAAAAGTGAGTTAAATTCACATTTTTCTCTTCACATATATCCTAAGCTAGGACAAGAACCCCATCTAGAGTTCATCACAGGAAATTTTTCATAAAGGAGGGAATTACATGAAAACGAGTATTAGAGAGAAATGGTTGAAAACCAGCACAAGGATACATTTATGTGATAACCACATGTGTGGTGTGGTATAAACAGACCCTATGGATAAATTACGTACTTAGGTATGTGGATATACGAGGGCTGTCCGGAAAGCATCCAGCCACAACTGCCTCTATTTTTATGTTACATGGCTGGATGCTTTCCGGACAGCCCTCAAACACGTATATAGGTATTTGGGCAGAGCTTTGCGAAAATATGCCCATCACGAGATGAACAAAATGTATCTCACTTCTTAATATTCTTACATAGCACATTAACACACAGAGTGCTTTTTTCACCTAGCTGTCCCACACAGAAAATTTTTAAAACTCTGTAATTATACCTGGTAATGTCTTTAGAGAGAACAGCATGTTCAATCTGTTCTTTTAATGACAAGTGTCAACCATCACGGCAGTACTTAGAACTAAGATGTGAACAGTCCGTGGTGTCAAGAACTGGCTCGTTGTGGGCTGTTGCTAGTACAGACTGCGACGAATGTTCCCCAGTGCTTCTGAGCCATGCTAATAATCCGTGCCTAATGGATCATGAAGAGCATTTCGAAGCCACCTTTTCCCTGAACATCATCAACTCGCAATACCTTGTCAAAAAAGCACCAGTGGTTGTCACAAATGATATCCCCCAAGTCTCCTTTCCCAGTGCAACCATCAAATGCACGTGAAGGCACAATTCAAGGGGAGTTTCAACAGTACGTGTCTGAGCTTAAAAAAAAAATTAAACCTGAAATAATATTTCAGAAACGGGCCTTTCATAGTGGAAAAAGGAAACTACTACAATTTTATTTATAAAAACAGGAATTCCATTTTTATCCAATTGGGCTAAATCACAGCTAATGATTACTGAGTACTTTTTTTTTTTTTTTTTTGCTTTTTGATATGTGGGTAGCTCCCTGACTGGGAATCGAACCCAGGCCGCAGCGCTGACAGCGCCAACGCCGAAGCCTTAAGCCACTACACCACCAGGGAACTCCAACTGAGCACTTTTAAAGTTACATGTTTTACATTTGTTATCTCATTTACTATTAAAACTTAGCTATAAATACTATTATCATTCTCATTTCATAGATGAGGCCCTCAGAGATGTCAAGAGACATTCTTAAGAGACATTCCTCAGATGTCACCCCAATAAGTCTAACAATAAAAATGAATTAAAAAAAAAAAAAGAGAGACATTCCTCATTTAGTAAGTGCTAGAATGGTAATTCAAACCCAGTTCTCTCTGATTCCAGAGGGTGAGCTTGTTAAGTACACTCAAGGTTCCCGATCATGGTGTCATGCTATGGAAAGCCATGAATTCAGCAAATTTCCCCCAAAGTCCAGTAGATATCATATATTTACTCATGAAAGAAACTCCCAGGTTTACTCGACATTTTGGAGTTTTGGGGGGTTTTTGGTATTTGGGGGGTATTGGGAGAAGGGACTTTTAAGGTAGAATTAGGAAAAGAGAAAATTTAGAGTTGAAAGCACTAGGTTCACATCCCAGCTCTATCATTTGTGCCCTATGTGACACGGGACAAGTTATTTAACACTACAGTACTGTTACAATAAACTCATCAAGGTGAAAAATATTATTCAGATGAACATACTGATGAAATTCAACCCTAAGTGTAACTATATCCCAGGACTGTCAGCCAGACTTTGGGTACCACGTTGCTATAACTTTATTGGGCTATTGTCTTAGGAGGATCTCAGGCCCAGACCACACCACTGTAGCTAAGAGCAGAGTTTTCCTAAAATGAAATGAGATTTTGAATGTCAGTCATCCTCGAAAGAGATTCTTTGGGAGCAATTTTTAAAAGAGCTCAGGAGAGCCCATGAGAGAGAGGAAACAGTCTCTTTCCTTCAGTCAGTCTGACAAGCCAGGTCATCCACCGTTGGGCCATATTGAGTTGCAGGAAAAAAGCAGGAAGCCAAATTGATGAAAAAATCAGCTTCGCATTGCTGTAAATCACTGCCTGCTGTAACTTTCTTTCCATATTATCAACCATCAGTAAAATCTCTTCCATGAGGTCTGCAAACATTTTCTATAAAGGGCCAGAGAGTAAAGAGTTCAGGCTCTGTGGGCCAAGCTGTCTCCATAGCAGTCACTTAGGTCTGACATTGTAGCACAATAGCAGCCATTGATACGTAAACAAATGAGTATGGCTGTATTCCAATAGGACTTTCGTACCCTGAAATTCTAAACTGATATAATTTTCATGTCATGAAACACTCTTTTTTAATTTAGTTTTTAGTTAAGTACGGTTGGTATACAATCTTACATGGGTTATATTAGTTCCAGGTGTACAATGTAGTGATTCAAAGTTTTTGACCCTACCATGTGACTCCCACACTAATTCTAGTAATCATCTGCCACCTCTCCTCACCCCACTCCCTCTGGTAACCATCCCTTTGGTCTGTTTCTATGAGTCTGGTTTGGTTTGTTTTCTTTTTTGTTTTGTTTTGTTTTGTTTTGTTTTTAGATTCTACATAGAAGTAAAACCATATAGCACTTGTCTTTTTCTGCTTCACTTACTTCATTTAGCATAATCCCCTCTAAATCCATCCATTTGGTCACAAATGGCAGTATTTCCTTTTTATTGCTGCATAATATTCCACTGTGTATACATATACTCATATATAGCACATCTTCTTTATCCATTCATCTATCAATGGACACCAAGGTTGCTTCCATATCCTGGCTATTTTAAATAATGTTGCAACGAACATAGGGGTGCATATATCTTTTCGACTTAAGTGTCTTTTGTAAACAAAAGGTATTATTCTTCTTTGGACTATTTTTCAACTATTTAAAACGTAAAACCCATTCTTAGCTCACAGTTCATACAAAAACACGGGCAGGCCAGGTTTGAACCATGGGTTGGAGTTTGTCCCCTGCTCTAGGAAATTAAAGAGGAGAGTTTGTCCTCCTGGGAGTAAAGCAGAGAAAGATAAAGAAATGTTCCCTCTCGCAAGGGCTCGACCAATGCAACAGTCATCATCAGAAGGCAGTCACATTCCATGGAATGCTGAACTTCCACTTAATTAAGCCCTTGGTCACTTAGGGTGTCAACATAAGGGCAATGCTGTCCTGTAAACTGCTGTAAATTGGTTATTGTAGATATAAATCACCACTGATGTGCCTATACACAGAGCATGCTTTGACAATACTTGATTCCTTCCCTCCTTCTTCCTTTTGCTAATTTCAGCTCTGTAACTTCAATGTGAATATATGTTTAATTCATACTGAAACTGTTGAGGTTTTTTTCTCATTCTAACTAATAAAAAATATAGGAAAGCCAAATCCTTATTAATTATAACATACAGTTATTATTAAATTTAGTGTTTTTGTTTTACAAGAGATTAAATTATTCAACACTTGTAGACAAGGGGCAAAAATAAAGTAAGATCATATACAAAAGATTCTTTGGTGGTAGTTTCCACCACTCCTCCTATTACAAAACTGCATCCATGCATGTTTTTCTCCACAGTCTGTGGATGTCTCTGTGTGCACATGATACACTCACAGGTTCACATGCTTTTCTCCAAACTTTATGTCTATGCACACCATGAAATAAAAATTTTCATTAAATTCATTCATCTTTTGTATTAGCCAAAGGACAGCCCTGTAGACATTAATGTAGCATAGAAAATCAATACATCACAATTAGCAAAGAGCAATTGGAAAGCCTTCTGGCTTTTATTTTATTTTTACTCACACACATTCAGTTTGTTCAAATCTGTGTTTTGCTATTCACTCCATAAGCCAGAATTCTTGAACCAATGAAGCCAATGGACACTAATTAAAAGGCATTTTTCATGTCCATTATATTTGACGAAACACCAAGTTGCTTAATGAATTACACTTGGGTTTCACCTTAGAGTTGATTAAATATTTAACATTTGGAACAAAAACACAGCTGCATTTGGGTAGGTTAAGGGTGAGCCAGAAAATGGCTTCTAACAACCAATTCTAGAAGAAATCCACTATAGGAAACACTATTAAAAATTATCTAACTAATAAACCAATATTTTAGGTTAGATAACTTGAGGCCCGAGACATCAGGTGGCCTGGCCAAGGTCAGCCAGCTGGATTTTGATCTGGCAATCCTTTTAGCTGGATACTAGGCTTGTGTTGAGAAGGAGAAAATGAGACTTGTTTCTTTTAAGATGATCAAATCCTAGTTTTCAGAGATTGGCCCTCTTTTTGTACCAATGTAGACTGTTCCTGACTTCGGGCTATACACATGTCTCTGACAATGTCAAATGAAATTTCTACTCTCGGGGAAAGATCTGGATTTTAGCCGCTGCCCACAGGTGGTGCAGGGTTAAGAGGCAACACGTTTGAGTGCAGGATTTATTCTTGAAGTTGCCAGTTCCAGCTAACTGCAGATGTAAGAGCTACAATGCCAATTTCTGAAAGAATAGCACATTGCAATGAGGCCATAAAATGTGTCCATTGTGCTTCTTCCCTGTCTAAGGACAACTGACCACGCTAGAAAAAGCAGACTGATAAAGTTCAAAGGTCTTGAAAAATAAAAATTATTTATAACTTAAATTTTATTTAGGAAAATTAATACTTGGTTGTGATTTAGAAGTTCTTTGGGACACCTAAATTATAAGGCTCCTCAGAGGAAGAGCTATTTCGATTCAATTAATGAACTAATTTGTATAGCATTAGTGATGTATAATTGGTAGAATAAACTACATATTTAAGGAATACAACTTGAGCAGTGTTGACATGTGCATATCATGAAACCATCATAACAATCAACATAATAAACATTTCCATAATGTCCCAAAGTTTCCTATTTGTAATCCACTCTACACCTCCGTCCCTAGTCAACCACTAATCTGTTTTTCTGTTTGCTTTCGTTTTAAGGAAAGGGTATTTGGGGTTTGAAGGGCTTTTTTAACTGTTTTTTTCAAATGATCCTTTATTTGAAATATTTCCCTTTGTATTCTTAACTAGTTGGGCATTCGACTGCACCAGTGTTGATGTCATCTATGACGTCATGATGATGGCAGCCATTGATATTGCAGCCCACAGACTGGGCAGTCCCCAGAGAGTTCTCTAGCTAAAGATCAGTACCACGTCCGTCAGGCAATGTTGACAATCGCATCAACAGTGATATTTGCACTGTGCTTAATGTTTTCTGCTTCCTTCTGTCTCTGGGTGGTTCCTTGAGGACTGTGATGATTAGGCAGAGGCAGAGGCAGCATCTGGGCCTTTCCATTCTGAATGGTCATGTCCACGATAATTCTTAGACCCTCCATTCACTGGATGCTTTGGTGATGATACCATCAAACATTTTTGGAGACAGATTCAGGGGACAGATCTTGGTGGCCAGGGCAGATTTCCCCACTAAGACACCTGAGGTAAACAACTTTGATCTTGTTGGGGTTAAACTTGAGCGACATGTTGGAGACAGCTGGTATCAAAGGAACCAGGATGCAAGAAGACCCAAGAAAGTTGTACCTTGCTCCCCTCTGAGACAAAAGCTGAAAGCTGCTTTTTGTTACTACAGATTTGTTTTTATTTTCTAGTATCTTTTTTTTTTTTAATAAAGCCTTTGTGGCATTGGGTGAAACAAAGAAACAAAGGCATTTTTTTTTTTTTGGTAGTATGTGGGTAGCTCCCTGGCTGGGAATTGAACCCAGGCTGCAGCGCTGACAGCACCAGCACCGAAGCCTTAAGCCACTACACCATCAGGGAACTCCCTATTTTCTAGTATCTTCTAAGAATATCATATAGCATGCACTCTTTACTCTTTGTCTGGCTTACATAATTCAACATAAATGATTTTGAGATTCATCCACGTTATTGCATGTATCAATAGTTTGTTCCTTTTTTTTCTAAGTTTATTATAAGGAAATTAAAAAATTAATATTACCAATTTGCTGATTTATTCAGTATCCAGAATTCAAATGAAATATTCACAGACTATCTGGACTTTGTTTTTATTTTATTTCTAACACATTTATGGTTTTGAAAAAAATGAAATGCCCTTCTTTCTTCACTCTGCAGCAGAAGCCCAGAAGGAAACACCACCACAAAGCAGAACACCACGAAGGCCTTAACACCCTGGACTCCTGAGGATGTGCGGCCCTCTTATCTTTTCTTTCTTTTTTCATTTTTTTTCTTTTCCCCCCTCTTTTCATTCACATTGTAGCAAGAGGAGAAGAGGAGAAAAGATTCTTGGATGGGTAGGACACACAGATCTAGAAACAGAACTCCAATCTGTTTTTCCAAGGCTCCACACAGATGCTGCCCTCACTGTAAACATACTTAGATCTCCCCGTGACAGCCTCAGCACTCTTTCCTCACTTTTATAACCAACTATTTTGCACTCCCCCCACCCCCCAAAAAAGGGAAAGGAAATAGTAAGGCCATGCCTGGTAGAAGAGTTTTGATTTCACTGCTCCCTGCAACACAGTTTATAATAACCTTTCCCATGGGCACATGAGATATTTTTAATCAGAAATCCTATATTCTGAGAATCAGACACCAAAGTTCCACATCTGTCTCTAACATTCACTTAAAGTGTGACTTTTCCCCCTCTGGACATGTGAAATGAATCCCCTCTAGATATTACAGTCCATGTCCATACTTCTATGAGTAAAATGGGCTTTCACCATACTACAAACCATATGGCATATATTCAAACACACGGGATTATTTTGAGATTTATATTCAGTATACTTTAACAAAGTACTTGCTAAGTATTATAGGACCTTGATCAAGACACAAACATTCTCCCTGCCTCAGTGTCTCCCTTCCATAAAGCAGGATGAAATGTTAACAGCATTGTCCCAAATGATCCAGCTACCCAGTCATGTCAAATTATCTTCACCAACAGTTTGAAGATATTTCTAAGAAGTCACTTAGGGCAAGATTCAGAGACAGAAATTCTAACAATAGTGACATTTTGCTAGAGAGACTATCTTTAGCCAAAAATGGGAATTCTTATCGTAACTGAAAGGAGGTGTGTATTTTAAACTGCAGAGTAGTAATTGCTTTTTAGAGTTATTGTGGTT
The DNA here is from genome assembly GCA_004026885.1 of Lyroderma lyra. Lineage (NCBI taxonomy): Eukaryota > Metazoa > Chordata > Mammalia > Chiroptera > Megadermatidae > Lyroderma > Lyroderma lyra. The sequence continues at coordinate 27,266 of PVJL010012685.1, read as the reverse complement.
GTAGATTACTAGAGGGAGTCTAAGTGTTTAAGTGAGGGGCAAAGTGATGTTAGCCCTATATTTTACAATTGCTAAAAGTTCTAGAATTTTGGAGGACCTTTAACAAGAGCCCCGAAGAGTCACTGATGACCGCCCCCATGCTTGTTCTGTCTTCCTACCAACACTCCCAAGCAGAAGATACTCTCTCACTCACTGTCATCTAAGACATCACAGTGAGCACAGCTATCAAGCCAAAATTTACCTCTCAGACTTCCATCACTAAATAAATTTCTCATCACTCAATTCTATCTGCTAAATATTGTACCTCTATTATAGTTTGTAATGTCACAGCTCACTAGGTTTTTTGAGGGACAGTGAAGTCTCCTATTTGAAAAAGGAGAAAAGAAAATAAATCTTTAGGGGTGTGATTGGGTTTTGTGTGTGTGTGTGTGGGGTGTGTGTGTGTGTGTGTGTGTGTGTGTGTGTGAATTTTATTCTTTGTAGTCTAATGCTTGGAATCAATATTCTAGATGTTGCTATAACTCTAGAAGAATTAGTTATGCCTAGAGAGTTAAAACCTTCCAAGTTTAAGCATAGAAACACACACACATACCCTTAGTATATCTAAATCAATGAGGCAAATGGACAAGGAGGGTGGAGAGGCTTTAAAATGGAGCAGACCTTAGTTAAAATTCACCCACTTAGCATGGCTGAGAGTCTTTTCTAGTACCTGCTGCCTAGGTTTAACTCCTGCTTCTACTATTTGTAAGTTGTGTGACTTGGGGCAAATTACTTCACCCCTCTCTGTCTCCAGTACCCCATGGTAAAATGGGGATGAAAACAATGCTTCTCATAGGACCGTTCTGAGTATCAATTGATACAACACATTTAAAGAGCTTTGGAGAGTACCTACCACATAATTAAAATTCAATTAAATTGTAGTTATTATTATCATCATCATTATTAACTACTTATGTGTCCTTTTGCAAGTTACTACTCTCTCTATGCCTCAGTGTCCCCCTCTCTAAAGCAGGTGCAATGAGATGATGATGAAAACAAAATGAGACAGTGGGTGAGGAATCATTCAAGACAGAGCCTAGGTAAGGAGGTCCCAGCTCAGTCATAAGGTAGGCCGTCAGCTGAGAGCCCCAAGTTTCATGGTCACTAGTCAAGAAATCCCATACTTTGAAGCAGCTGAAGGGTGGTAAGGCCCAGGGTGGTAGCCAGCTTTGTTTATTGTCAAGGCCAGCACATTCATCAACTCTCCTCATTAAAATTTGCCAATTAATGAGCAGTGGCATACCCCTTAGCAAAGGTCAGCAGCAACCTAAGCAAACTTATCAAAAATTCAAAGCGGTACAGAGTTTGGGAAAAGTTCATTCTTCCCTTAATTAATGTATCTAATTACAATCCTGACATAACAAAATGCAAAATGCACTCTTCAAAAGACACCAAGTCAAAGGTTTAACAGCCCAGATAACCTTCTCCTTTGGTACAGGCTAACCTAAATGTAGGGGAGGGGGAGGGGGGAATCTTAGCATACAGTCAACAGGGTTGATGAAGCAGCTTTTCCAGATATTAAAGCTTAGTAGCACTCTGGAATCCTGAGGCAACAAAGGAATTGAAAGGGAATAAAAGTGCTCCCACGTCCTGGGATCTGGGAGGATACAAAGTCAAGGCGTTCACTAATCCCCCTTATAGCAGACATCGAAGTATAAATTTATTTGGTGACCTTTCCTGGCTAGTTACCAAAAGCACTTTAGCATCCTAAAGAGCCTGGGTTCATAACTGTTGGCTCATTTAGATAAAACCTAAAGTACAATAAGACAGAATGGACGCGCCGTGCTGAAATTGTTCCTGAAACAGCAGATCCAGAATTTCAAACCAGGTACCACCAGCCAAAGGCTCAGAGAAAGGGCAGCCCGACCTCCACTCAAGAAACTACCACCTTGAAAGGGGAAGCTCGGGCTCTGTCTCAGGACATGGATCAGTTTCAGAAGAGACTGAAAACTCGGGCAACTTCTAGTTCTGATTCTTTAGGTGAACGTGAATGAATAGGAACCGTTAAGTCTTAGTGACTCCAACTAGTTTCAAGGGTGTTCAGAACTTTTAGACAGCAAAAGGGTTTTCTACTCTATCTCAAAAAATTCTTCAGGCATTGCTAAGTGAGAAGCAAATGATAGATTAGAATGAACATATCACAGAACATTATTAATCTGAAATAGGAAATGGATGTCAGAGGGAAGAAATAACTCACCCACAATCACACAGAAAAGTAACAATAGAGAACCCTACAGCCCACCGTCAGCAAGATCAGATATGGTATTTCCACCCATTTAATCATTTATTCATTCAACAAACATCACTGAGCATCTTCATGTGGTAGGCCTTGTTTAGTCACCAGGATGTAGGTGAGTGTCCAAAGCAGACATGATCCTACCCCTCGTGGGACTTGCATTCTACTGGAGAAAGATAGGCAATAAATCAACAAATAAATAAGCAAGAAAAATGCATCTAATATCCATACTTATAGGGAATTAAAATAGAGGGACATGAAAGTTATTAGGTGTCTATTATGGATGGAATGACCAGAGAAGCTTTCCCTGTGAGATGACATTTCAGCTGTGACATGAACGGCACAAAGGACTATCTATGTAAAGACCAGAGATGAGACTATAAAAGCAGGAGAGAACACTTGGTGCAAAGGACCAAGGCTGCTTAAGAACGGCAAGAAGACCAAGGTGTCTAGGACCAAGAGCGAGTGGGGCAGAATGGTTTGGGACGAGGCAGGAGCAGCCAGCCACAGGTAGATAATGTAGGACACGGCATGTCCGTGATGGCGCATGAATTTTATTACAAGTGCAGCAGAATCCACTGGAAGGTTTTAAGGAGAGGAATAATCTGAATTCCCTTTAAAAATCAGCCTGGCCTAAGTGCAGAGACAGGATTAAAGGGGTGAGGTGGGAGTGCAGGGTCCAATAAGAAGGCTGCAGCAAGACACCAGGCAAAGGCTGAGTGGAGCTGTCAGCAGAGATGGACGGGGGTCAACTTACACATGAGCTGACTGAACGTGGGAGGAGAGAAAAGAGAGGAGAAAAGCATCACTGCTGGGTTTGCCATGGGATGAGTGGCGATGGCTGTCACTGGAATAGCACAAATAGGCCACGGGAAAGAAGCAAGCATGGGGGGTCAGAAACAGTTCTTCTGGGCCAGATTTGTGATGCCATGTGAGAAACTTATAGGGGCCAAACAAAGCAGCCCTCTCCCCACCTCACTAAGGACTTATTTTCCTGGTTCTTGAGCTTTGAGTCACCTTTTTCCTAGTCCATAGTCTTAATCGCTTTCTTGATCAATTTTCTCTGGCTCCTGAGCAACAGACTGTCCCTCATAGATAATTACTCCCAAACTTGCGTCTCCAGCTTGCTGATTACAATCACTGCAGGCAAGCATCCCTTCCAGGTCTTTCTAGATCAAGACAGGGGATAACCCCTGAATGACCAGTTAGGCCAGAAGTCCAAAAGCCGCAGGACCAATGGACTCCCCATTCTGAAACCAGTCAGAGATAGGGGCTTTAAGGCCTATTTCTTAGACCAATGCTTTTAAAACTACAAATTGAATTAATTTCTCCTCATCTATCGGGATACAACTGATGATACCCCAACAAGGCTTCCAGCCCATCTCAACCAAAGAAGTCAACATGGTGGATCTCAAGACTCCTTCCCCTTTTAGATCAGACAGAGTGAGAGCTCCATAGATCCCCAATAGATAGGGACAAGGATCACCCACAGCAGGAAGCAGATACAGAAGGAGAGACCTCCAGCCCCTCAACTCCCCATGGAAATTTGTGGGGATCACATCTCTCAAGAGAATGTGAGGAAGGCAGATAGAATAGTGGGGATCTCGGAACCTCCCCCCATGAGACTCACCCGGCTGGGATAGTCAGTGCCCTAGTACTACCCTGTCATTAGTAGTCTCCACCCCAAGTTGAAAAACCACAGGAGAATTCCAGGTGGAAAGTTAGCTGATACAAGGAAGTCAGCGGGCACAAAATAGCCCACCAGTGTGAGCCAGTTCCTAGTGCCTGCACAGTAAGAGTTACAATGACCTTCAACTCACCTGGGCCTCATTATACCATTATTGTAATATCATACATATGCCCAGAAGTTCATTAATATCATTATAACAGACTGAACCCCAGGAAAGAACATGCACAGTCATAAGGCGTTCTGTAATAGGCCCCGTGTCAATCAAACTTGTCAATCAAGAGATCCCACGCCCAGAGGTGTATTCCCTGAAGACATGGAAGAAAATAAAAGTACCAAAGCCTCGTTGATCGGGGCTCTTGAGCCACTCTCCTTGCTCAAGCCCGTTCGTACTTCGTTGGAGTGTACTTTGTCTTCAATAAACTATCTCTTTGTTTCACCTGTATACTTTTGTGTGTGTCTCATTTAATTCTTTGCTCGAGATACCAAGAACTTGGCCATCAACATCGCATAGACGAGGACACCCCATTTTCCCGTAACAAAATCAGAGAGATAAATGGATATAGAAATATACAAATCTGGGAGTCTGAAATGTTTGGGATTGAGGCATCATCAAATTAGGAGTTACCTTCCTTAGAGACACTAGTTAAAAGTCTCGGGACTGGATGAGGTCAGCCAGACAGGCGGGAGAATTTCTGCAAAGAAGCCGGCCACTCTGCTCCTTTCAGAAGGAGCTCTGTGCTTTTTCCGCCCGCACACGGCAGTGCCTTGACAGTACTTGAAAACAACAAAGGAAGGAGGCAATTCTCGTCCTTGGACGCATCCTGTTTGGAGTTGGCGCCTCTTCCCTATAATCAAAAGGCCCTCAGAGGTGAGACGGGAAGACGCACACACTTTCTGTGATGTGCTGCAGAGTGAACCCTGGTCCCTCACTCAAGTCTTCCATAAAGAAGAAGGTAAAAATCAATCCGCTTTCACACAATTGTTGAGTTTCACTTCCTGTGCAGCCGCGATCAGAGGCCGTCTTCCCTAGGAGCCCGGTGTGAGGCTGCCCTCTGGTGTCCACTAACGTCTACGCCCCACTCGGCAATCCAAAATCAGTTTCTTAAAGCTGCAGCACACAGAGCTTCCTCTTAACTTTTCTTCTTAAATAAGCACCATTTCCTAGAAATCAATCCCACACGTTCCCATTACAGGAACACAGAGAACACTCCAGATGACTTTAACGACCAAAACATCAAAAGATGGGCTTTTTAAAAACACATCCTTCCCTGTCATACAAGGTGTAATTCTCAAGTGAAGACGTGGATGGCTTGACAGCTTCAATACCTGGAGGTCCTTCAAGACACCTGAAGGAGTCTGAACGTGATGCAACATATGGGACTGATTGACTACTGTCTAGATCTAGGCTCCTCTGAGAGCAGAGCCTGAGACAAGGAGCTGCATGCAGATATCAGAGGGTGGGAATAAAAGGAGAAGGAGGGAAAATAAGACATGAGTAACAGAGCTGTTTACTTCTGGGTCAATCAGCACTCAGTGCCTCCAGGGAACTTAGGAGAAGCCAGTAGAAAGCAACTCAGAACTGGGGCAGAAATGACTCTCCCTCCCTCCCGGTGAAGGATGCTCACCTGCATTTCTGGGCTGAGCCTATAAGACGCTGGCTGTCCTGAGGCTGGAGAAAAACTCCTTCAGCAGAAAAGCAGAAAGACACCACGGCACATGTGCCTGAGGACAAATGGGAGCAGGTATGGGAGCTGTGCCCTCAGCTGAACTGAAAAGGATGAGTCAAGGGGATGAGGTGTGGGCATGACAGGCATCTGTGTCATCTAGGAAGTCTCATCCCGAATGGTGTCCCTGTTCATTGAGGACAGGTACCACACTTGCCATTTGCTAGCTGTGTGAGCTTTGGCAAACCTCTTTTCCCTCTGAACCTTAATGTGTTCATATGTAAAGTAATTATACTAGTAACTCTAAGTAATTGCTCTTCTAAATAATAAATGTGTTAATATACGAGATCGGACAATTTTATGCTTACCTGGCAGGGGAGATACCATGATCATTCTTTGTAACATACAAGGTCGGACAATTAATTTCGTGAACTCGCCCCAGGAAAACTGCTACATAACTCGCTGCTGAATAGCACTACGGTCACCTTTGAAGTCCTCCCCTTGGGAGGCCGTGCACCGACTCCAGCACCTAGACCACCCTTCAAAGCAGTTTTGGAACTCTTTTTCTGGAATGGCCATCAGAGCTGTCATCGTCCCCAAAATCTGACAATTGAGCCCACGAGCTTGCCACCTCCATGCACTTACATCGGCAAGGTTATGACGCCTTTCTGAGCGTTTTGTACAGTGCTACCAACATAAGTGCACAGCGGCAAGTTCTTGAACTTAATTGTCAGATTGAGGGTGTGACAACAGCTCTGATGGCCCTTCCAGAAAGAGTTCCAGAATGGCTTTGAAGGGTGGACTTGGCTCTGGTGTCAGTGCACAGCTTCACAACGGTTGTACTTCAAAGGTGACCGTCGTGATACTCAGCAGTGAGGTATGGAGGGAGCACTTTTTCTAGGATGGGTTCGTGAAATTAATTATCCGATCTTGTATGTGAGGTGCCTCGTGCAAGGAGAAAAACATATTAAATTATTCTATTATTGTTAATAAAATATTAATTAGAACAGTAATAGCTGATTTGCCTTACTGGTCTCCAATTCTGGTTCACGTTTGTTGACGCATGTGGTCTTGCTCATAGTAGCTACCGTTTATTCGGGCACATTTTAGGTGCCTTGCATTGTTCTAGTCCTCCTTCTTCCTTCCTAAAAATTATTTATTGAGCCCCAGTTGCTTCAGACATTGTGCTCACCTTATTCTATAACTCTACTTTGCTTCTCTGAATGTATTCAGTGTCATTACCTGAAGTACTGGAAATTAACTGTTTGTATAAATACTGCCCACAATCACCCCTAACCTGTGCCATGCGAATTCTTTGGAGCCTTGCCATGCCACACTAGAAATGTAACACATCGACCAGAACTTACATCTAAACGGGCACTGTTCCTCTTAAAGTAGTCACCTTGCCAAGTTTCACATCCACTTCACCCCCCATTCCCCTGATGCATGCATTTAGGGAACAATACACAGCTGGCACCATTATTTGAAGACCAAAAAAAGATTTTGTTTTGGTTTTATTTTAGGCATGTGCAACAATACAAACAGACGAGTATGTGATGCTGAAGACCACATCTTATTCTTCTTTTGCCACCCCCATCCCATACCTAACCTAGTAACCTTCACTTAGTAAGTACACAGCAAGTATTGGCTACTATAGTCATCCATTTATCAAATGTTCTAAGTACCTACTACAAGCTAATGATATGTTAAAAGCTGATGAAGGACACAAAGGTAATTAAAATATGATTTATGATCTCCAAATCACTAGGGTCTTACAGAGAATAATATTAAACACCACTACAAAAGGGTCTTAGAAGAGTTTCATGGATGAAGATGAATTGAAAGCTGGTAGGATGTGAATAGACAATCAAGTTTCTGATTTACTGGTTCCAGATATTTATGAGGCCTGACTTTGTTTTTTTTGTTTTGTTTTTTGTTTGTTTTTGTTTGTTTGTTTGTTTTGCTTTTTGGTATGTGGGTAGCTCCCTGACCGGCAATCGAACCCAGGCCGCAGCACCGACAGTGCCAGCACCGAAGCCTTAAGCCACTACACCATCAGGGAACTCTTCCGCCTTTTCTGTCTTAGCTCAACCAAGCTTGAAGAGTATTCACTCCTTGCAGCTAAATGGTTATTGAATTTAGCACATAATGGATACTCAAAGTTGACAAAAACAAAAGAAGAATGGAGAAAAGCAAGGACAGAAAGGAGCATCCTTTCCAAAGACGGCTAAGCGCACAGAAGGTCAGCTATTTTCAGGTACTCACAGAGAAGTCTGCTTGGCTCCACACCTGAGACCAGCGGCAACATTTGACAAAAAGGACAGATGGTCCAAACCTTGGGTCAGTGGCACATCTGTTCCCAAAGGGCAATCTAGTCCCTGGGTAACTAAATCTGATATGAGAAAATACAAAGGACCTGGACCAGCCAGGGAAATAGAAAAGACACACAGTAGAGAGAAAAAACTGAAAGCTGAAATAGACAGATAAGAATTTAAAAGGATCCTGAAGAATCAGTAGACTATGTGGGATATTCTACCAAGATACTGGTAATAACACCAGAGGTAGATAAACATGGGTATTAAGACTCATTTCCAATAAACCTTTTCTGTTTTTTTGTAAAAATAGAGCTGAAAATTTGAGAAAAGTTCATCAACAAAGAATTCTCTGGAGGAGCTAGAAAATCGCCTGCCTCCAGCTGGTACTCAGCTCTGTTAATGATTTGTATACATGTGAATGAAAGGTTCAGTGCTCCTATTAATTACCTGAAAAAATGATTAATCTCCTTTTCCACTATCGAACTAGGGAATCAAGAGGTAGAGATCTCCTAAGCCTTCTCTGCACCACAAGCATGCAACCTAAGGATCCTTCTTTGTACACTCACCAGTCTTCCCGAGCTGTCCTGCTCCCATTCCATACACCCAGACAGGACATTGAAAGAGAGGAAATTCACATCCGTCTCGTTGTTGTTCAAACCCTGGAGGTAGAACTGGTGGGGGCACAACCTTCCCGGCTCAGGACACATCCGGAGCTTAATCACACCCCTCCTGTCACCATCAGAAGGTCCCCTACTCCTACATTCTCCAATGTTACTCCCTGAGCATGGATTTCCCCTCCATTTGCCCTGGAATCCTGACAGTGTCCAGTCACCACCAGGCATAACTATCTATTTGCCTACGGTTGGGGTCTTAACGTTAAAAGCCTCTCTAGTCTTGCAACTCACCTTCCCATGTATGACCTCTACTCTAAACTGTAATTTGGGTTTTCCTATTTTCATTGCCCTGAGCAAACATATTACTATTTTTTAGATTTCACTCTAAATGTATTTTCTCTTAGTAAAATTACAAGGTAACTTTAATCCCCCTTAGTCTTCCAAAACGGACTACCTCTAAACAACTACAAGCAGAAGCCACGTTCTCCCTTGCAATCCATTTCTAAGAAAAGCGAGTCCTATACCATCTCTCAACAATCCCCTCCAGCAGAGCAATCGTGATGTTCCAAACTTCTTTCCTAGGGTAACATGAAATCCTTCCTGATGCTTCTCATGTATGTGCTTGCTTCTCTGAATTCAGTGGGCTAAAAGCGATCCAAATAGAGTTCAGATAACTAAAGAGGGAGTTCCCTGATGGTGCAGTGGCTTAAGGCTTTGGCCTGGTGCTGTCAGCGCTGCGGCCTCGGTTCGATTCCCAGTCAGGGAGCCACCCACATACCAAAAAGCGGGGGTGGGGGGGGTGGGAAGCAGATAACTAAAGAATGACCCACAAAAGCTACCCAAGTCTTCTCATTACCAAAATCTATTAATGTAACAATAAAAGAGTTGCCATAGGGTCATAGGTCAGGAATCAGGCCAAACAAGACAATGTGATAATATCTCAGTAAGAAAATCCAAATACCGTGAGGACGCTAAGGCCAGGGGCAGCAGGAGCCAGGGGGTACGTGAGATGGTAGGAATGTAGGGAGGAAGGAGAGGCAAGAAAGGAAGACACGGGAGAGGCCGCAGACGCGAGACCCCGAGCAGCTCGGAGTCGGTGAGTAGCTCTTCAAGTCTGCAATAAAAAATGGCCTCCAATAAAACTACATTGCAAACAATGGAAAAAAACAGAATGGAAAAAGTAAATAAGTTGAGGAGGCGGAGCCTGAAGAATTTGTGGTGGAAAAAGTACTGGACCGACGTGTCCTGAATGGGAAGGTGGAGTATTTTCTCAAGTGGAAGGGACTCACAGGTGCTGACGGTACTTGGGAACCTGAAGAAAATTTAGATGGTCCTGAGTTAACTGAAGCATTGCTTAATTCCCAAAAAGCTGGTAAAGAAAAAGACGGTACAAAGAGAAAATCTTCATCTGATAGTGAGTCTGACGACAGCAAATCAAAAAAGAAAAGAGATGCTGCTGATAAACCACGAGGCCTTGCCTCGAGGTCTGGATCCCGACGGATAATGGGCGCAGACGCAGTGGAGCACTCAGGCTCCTCGTGACGTGGAAAGATTCAGATGAGGCGGATTTGGTGCTGGCAGAGGAGGCAAATATGCAGTGTCCGCAGATTGTAATTGCTTTTTATGAAGACACTAACTTGGCATTCTTGTCCAGAAGATGAAGCCCAATAGTTGTTCGCATTGCTTTTTATATATATTTATATATATATAATCTGGTTCTTGGTTTTTTGATTTATTAGTGTGAAGAAATAACTACATTCTAATGAAAATCGAGTTTGATATGTTTGTTTTGAAGTAGTATTGGGGAACTTGTGGGGTGGGGGTTGCATCTATAGCACTGGTTAATATCAACAGCAGCTTCCTGTAGTTGCTTCCTTTATCAGAAAACAACATTTGGTACCATGGTGTATCTTTTTCTCTCCATTAGAGAACAGCTTTTCTAAGTGTTGGGGAAAATCTCTGTTGTCATTACTCAGTCAGAATTCATGTTTAACTTATATATACTTAAGGATCATTCTGGGTTTTTTGTTTGTTTAGGTGTTTTTGGTATGTATGCATAGAACACATATGTATATGGTTTTTTATTTTGTTTTTTAACATTTACTAAAACAGAAACAGTATTTCATGACCATGGATGTGCCCATGTTTCTGGGATGCTGTTGTTTTTGGCAGCCTAAGAAATAATTCAAGTTAAATTGAAATTCTTCCTGAAGCTTTAACCTTTGAAATTACATAGATAATTTGAAATCGGGCAGTTTAAATATCATTTACTCAGTTAAAATTAGACAATGTAAAAGCAGCCATGTCAGACTCCATATCTAATCATATAAATGCAAGTTTATTTACGTTCCTTAAAGGAAAATTTTGTCTGTATTTTTTTGTTTATCAACAACCTCCCCACCCAGATGAGAAAACTAGGCAAATCCTGGTGTGTTTTAATTAGGCAAAACTTACTTAAAGGTTCCTTCTAGTGAACTATTCTTTTTAAGAAGTTGAAATCCTTGTGCTACATTGACTAAAAGATAGGATTCATGGAAGTGTAAGACTTCATTCATGGAACAAAAGCTAGAGATGGTTAGAGATTTGGCAGTTTAGGACCTGCTGGAATAAATGGATGAACAACTTTGTAATCTAAACTCTTCTTGACATGCATGCATTGTCTTTACCCCAACTCATTCCTTACATGTAGTTTCAATCTCAGTATTTGGGTTCCTGGTTCAGCAGAAACTAGGAAAAACAGTAACTTTGTAGTAATCAGAATGTTACCAGCTGTATATTGTTTTCTTTATTGTAAATACTGGTAAACAGTGGTCAATAAATAGTTTTATATTCCTTTAAAAAAAAAAAAAAGGAAGGAAGATACAACAGCAGGGATGGACCTATTGCAAGCATTGTTTCTCTTAAACCTTAGAACAAGCACTTGAAGTAGGTAATCACATCCCTATTGTGCAGATGGAGCTACTGCAGCATGAAAGATCAATTAACTATCCCAAAGCCATACAGCTAATAAATGACAGTCACTTTTACCAAGGTCTGCCTGCTTCTTCAGCCCAGGCCTGTAACTAGCACGCCAGTAGTTCTCAATTGATGGTTATTTTGCCCCCACCCAGTGGACATTTAACAATGTCTGAAAACATTTTTGTTGTCAGAACGAGGGGCAGCGGGGATGCTACTGACATCCAGTGTGTGCAGGCCAAGGATGTTGCTAACCATACTACAAGGGACAGGAAATTATCCAGCACATAATGTCAATACTGCCACGCTGACATCACTCTGCATTATGCCATGCAAGGTATAGAAGCAAAGCTACAGGTTGAGTCACGATTTTTTCCTCAGTGGGCCTCTTTCCACGGTCTTAATCTTGGTGGCATGCCTTTCCCAATATTAAAGACATAAGCCTGGGGTCACCATGCATCTGATTTCTGCCCTTTGGAAAAAGAAGGTTGGGGTGATACAGAGGCAGCTTTTAAAAACACACCACAGGATTGTGTTGAATTGAAAGAGAGATTTTGGCATGTCTGACCCCAGTTCAAGAAGGTGATATACAAAGCCCGTAACTGAGGTATCAAGCAGCATGAAACACTGAGCCCCTAGGGCAGGGCAGGCATGTGGATGGAAATTATGTCCCCATTATCCACAAAGTGAACATTTTTCTAACAATAACACAGTGACTTCAGAAGCAATTTTTAAAAAATAAGAATCTTACCCCCAAACTCCAGAGCTTTTCTGATTTTTGTCAACAACAAAAGAGTTCAGCTTCCAAAAGCAAGCTACATCTCTGAATATTAAAATTCCCACCTTGGGAAATGGGAAATTTTTTAAGCCTTTAGACAACCCCTTTTAAAGTTATAAATGAAACTCACTCAACAGATTGTAGTGCTCATGGGTCCCTTTTATCTGCTGAAGAAAGACAACAGAGTGAAAACTGAGGAGCCAGAGACCAAATGACTGACCTTGAGTCACCTTCCACACCACGTCTGGCCCAACCAAGATAAGGAGTTAAAAACCTCGAACTAGTAGCAAGAGCAAATGATGTAATTTGAAGATATAAAGAAATCCATCGAGGGAGAATAAACAGCTAGATCACATTATTCACAGAGCTCTTAGAGCTTAAAAAGGGGGCCTAAATTTTCCTTCAGCTAAGCCCTTTCATGCTAAAAATCAACCGTTCCACTTTCCCCTTCTTTCCAGAGAACAAGAGATTCCAGGACCAAAAAACTAGTCCACTGGAGCTTAGGCTGTCCTACTGGGTGTATTATTTGTCTGCCTAGAACCACATGGGTGAACCCCTATGTCATTCCCCCCAGCTCTATTGTGCTGATTCCCCTCTGCTATGATGGCTATTATTATGCCACACCGATACCTGTTCATCTGCATCTTCAATATGAGTTCCTGTGCTTCTCCACCCCAGCTGCATGTCTCACGTAATGCAACTATAAAGCTTTCTGAATCACCACCGAATCCAAGCATCCAGGATCTTATGCACCAAATGCCTCACCAAGAACGCACACAGCTCTGTGTGGCATTTCCCCAGAACTCACAAAATTCCACCCACATGATCAAGTCTACTTCTCTCTGTCCTGTTTTCTCCCTAACTTCGGACCATAAGCATTAATCCATTCTTAGGCATTCATTATGTGCCTGGCACTGTACTGTGTGTTTTCCAAATACAAGTTTATTTAGTCCTTGCAACAACCCATGAGATAAATACCATTACCTTTACATTATAGATGAGAAAACTAAGGCTAGAGAGTTTTAGTAACTTATTAAAGATAACACAAAAAATAAGGGACAGGTTTAGTCTTAAGTCTATCTGACCCCAAAAACCATTTTACTACACAGTATACAATATTTATGGATGAAAACACTAAAAAAAGTTAAGAGTAGGTATTGCTAAAATACAAGGTGTGTACACTGATTTGGGAAATAACATGACAACTATTTTGGAGAAAGGGCTAAATGTGAAAAGATGGATAACCTAGATGTACTTCAAGGTTTTTCCCCAGAAGGCCCAGCTCAGAGTTCTTCACAGTGGACTAGATGAAGCAGAGGATGAATCAGCAATTCAGAAGAAAATGTAGCCAAAAACACCCAATCAGAACAGCAAAAGGAAAAAGGAATTCCAAAAATCGAGGGTAGTTTAAGGGGCCTCTGAGACAACATCAAGCATAACAATATTCACACCGTAAGGGTACCAGAAGGGGAAGAGAGAGAGCAAGACGTTGAAACCATATCTGAAGAAATAATGACCGAAAACTTCCCTAACCTGACAAAGGACATAGACATACAAGCCCAGGAAGCACAGAGTTCCAAACAAGATGAACTAAGAGAGACCCATACCGGGACACATCATAATTAAAATGGCAAAGGTTAAAGACAAAGAGAGAATCTTAAAAGCAGAGAATCTTAAAAAGAGAAAGGCAACTAGTTACTTATAAGGGAGCTCCCATGAAATTGTCAGCTGATTTCTCAACAGAAACTTTGCAGACCAGAAGGGAGTGGCAGGAAATAGTCAGAGTGATGAAAAGCAAGGACCTACAACAAAGATTACTCTATTCGGCAAAGCTATCATTTAGAATCAAAGGACAGATAAAGATCTTCCCAGATGAGAAAAAGCTAAAGGAGTTTGTCACCACCAAACCAGTATTACAAGAAATGTTAAATGGACTTATTTAAGAAGAAGGAAAAAAAGATAAAAAATATGAATAATAAAATGGCAATAACTACGTATCTATCAACAAGTACTTCAAATATAAATGGATTAAATGCTCCAATCAAAAGACATGGGGTGGCTGAATGGATAAGAAAAAAAGGCCCTTACACAGGCTGCCTACAAGACTCACTTCAGATAGAAGATACACACAGACCAAAAGTAAAGGGATGGAAAAAGATATTGATGCAAAAGGGAAACGAAAAAAAAAACTCTGGGGTAGCAATTACAACAGACAAAATAGACTTTAAAACAAAGGCTATTAACAAGAGACAAAGAAGAACCCAGCAATTCCATTGCTGGGTATTTATCCAAAGAAACACAAAACACTAGTTTGAAAAGACATATGCACCTAGGTGTGTTGCAACAATATTTACAATGGTCAAAATATGAAGGCAATCCAAATGTCCATTGACAAAGGATAAAGAAGTGGTACATACATATGATGAAATATTACTAGGCCATAAAAAAGAATGAAATCTTGGTGTCTGTAACAACATGGATAGACCCAGAGGGTAAGTGAAGTTAAGTCAGACAGAGAAAGACAAATTCATATGATTTCACTCATATGCGAAATCTAAATAAATAAATGAACAAACCAAACAGAAACAAACCCATAAATACAGAGAACATTTTGATATTTGTCAGATGGGAGGGGGTGGGGGGGATGGCTAAAAAGGAGGAAGGGGTTAAGATGTGCAAATTGCAAGTTATAAAAACAGTCATGGGGATGTAAGGTACAGCCTAGGGAATACAGCCAATAATACTGTAATAACTGTGTATGGTGTCAGATGGGCACAAGACTTACCGGAGTGATCAATTAATCAGTTGTATAAATGTCTAATCATTATGTTGTACACCCGAAACTAATATAATACTGTATGTCAACTATTTATATATCTATCTATCTATCTATCACTTTCTTCTTCCGCACCCACATTGATCCAATCACCAAGTCCTGCCATTTAAAAAGGAGTATTATGCAGGCATTAAAAATAAGATTGAAAAATATCTAATACCTTAAAATGATACCCCAAAAGCATGTGGCAGGGGGCAGGGGGAGGAGAGCAAGTGTGAGAGAGCAGCAGAAGGAAGGAAAGGAGGCGAGATGATAGAGAAGGCTACAAACTGTTTTCAGTAGTTACCTAAAGGATGCTAGGAACGGCTTGGTTTTTTTCTCCTTTTGCTTATCAGTACTGTATAAAGTTTCCATAATGACCATTAATCAAAGGAGATAGTCCTGTTTTTAATTATGAATAGAACCCTTCGACGAAAATAACAGAACCACGAGCCCCGCTGCTGTTTCTAGACTACAGGAAGCAGCATGGAGCAGTGCTTAGGACACGACTGAGTCAGCCTGCCCGACCTGAGCCCTGGCTCAGCCTCTTCTCGTCACAGCATTTCACACAACTACTGAACCTCTGACTATTAGTTTCCCTGCTGTAAAATGGGAATAACATCAATACCACCTGCACAGAATCAATGTGAACTAATACACGTAGAACCCTTGAAACATAACCTGTATCAGAGCACGTGTTATTTAAATGGTGCTCCTATCAGCAATAATAGTAACAGAAGTATCTTCCTCATCATCATCAACCCCCTCCCCTCTGTCTGAATCGAGGCCCTTAATTTCTCCCACTCGGACAATGTCCACAGCCTTCTAATTGCTCCCCCTGCTTCGAGCATTGCATGTTGTAAGTTCATCCTCCAATCAGCAGCCACGTTAATCTAGCTAAAGACAAGTTTAACCATGTCCCGTTATGCATAGAGGGCATCTTCATCGTAGTGTGATACAGAGTTACCAGTTTTGTTTGGCCCCTACCCACTCTCCTTCCTCACCTCCAAAATATTTTACTTCGTACTTTATGGTGTGATAACTCCAAACTGCTTCCCACAAATTCTGGGAAACACCACATTTCTCACATGTCTGTGGTTTCACATCTTCTGGCGTTGCTTAGGCTCTTCTCTTTGCCGGGAATGTACCATTCTTCTCTTTCCCTTTGGACAGCTTTTATCCACTCATTCATTCAGGTTCATCATAGGTGCCATGTCTGGAAGCTTGCCCTAAAACCCCAGATAATATTACTCCCCTTCTTCTTTATATATAACATCCAGTATTCTACTATAAAACATTCTGATTGTGTGATTATTTTGCACACCAACTGGGACTCTCAGAGGCAGGGACTATTTATTTCTCTTTGTAGACCCAGATTCTAGCTTTGCACAGTATTGGTTTAACTGAACATATCTGTGTAACAACCTCATAAGGTATTGTGGGATTAATTGAAATTCCCTATTTTTAATTTCCTTCTTAAATCAAAAGAAATAGGGGGAAATACCCAAGCAACTAAGTACTAAAGAATGGATGATGACTTCATAATATAAAAACAGTGATAAGATTCTTAGAAAATAATTATAGGGGGTTCCCTGGTGGTGTAGTGGCTAGGCTTTGGCGCTCTCAACGCTGCAGCCTGGGTTTGATTCCCAGCCAGGGAACCACCCCAAAAATAATAATAATTATAATATGAAGCAACATTTGATAAAGTCCAAAGACAAGATAAAAATAAAGGGTCAAGAGAATTAGCAAAGGGATAATATCCTTTGTTAAATTCAGTACCCCAAGACTTGCGAGGCTGGACCCTTGAGAGCTGAGAGCTCTGAGGAGTTCTCCCAGTGAGAAGGGCAGCTACACTGCAGCTGCGCGGAGAGAGCTCTGTGGCCTTCTGCGAGGGTCCTCTCCTTGTATTCCACAACAGCTCCCAGGAGTAGCCTGCTCACTTCTTACAATGGCCACCCAACATGTCCTCTGTGTCGAGCAGAGCAGGGATAGGCTGGTATGTTTAAACACAACTTCAATAACCACCAAAATGGGGGGAAAGTAAAGGAAAACATAATAGTAGAACTTCCACAGTCAACATTCACGTGTCCAACCATCAATAAAAGCATAAACACACCCAGAGTGTACTTAAAGCAGTTATCATAGTGCCTGAGGAGCAGGAAGCCTTGTCAACTAAGCAGCTGTAACGTCCTCAGAACACGCCTTTGAGGTGGGTGCACTCTACAGACAAGGAAACTGAGGCTCAGAATGCTCCAGAGAATTTCTCAAAGTCACCAGGTCGGTTGTGGAGACAAAATTGAAGTCAGTGTCTGTGAGGCTGCAGGCCTGTGTTCTTTCCATTACACTAAGCTTCCTGCTCAGCCTGCTGTATTCCCCTACACATGCAATAGGTTTCTCCTCTGATCAATACTGCCTATTACCTTAAGATATGCCTGATAAATACTGATTCATGTGTAGCTTCAAAATGTTGATGTCCAATTGGCAGAGGCCAGCCCAACTTCAGAAGGGAAGATGACCCCAAATAAATCCATATGCCCAGTGCTTGAGTCTCTTTTGTGTCTGGCCCAGTTTCCTGAGACCCACACTGAATTACTTTCGTGAGCACCCTAACCTGGTTACGTCACGATGGTGGGGAAAAACGTAACGTGGGAACTATACATACAGGCTGCCCACATTCGCTGAAATAACCAAAAAAAAAGGTGTGGAAATAATGGGAGATTATAGTCAAAAACCTACCCTAAATTCCTACTCCCCACCATGCCAGAGAGAAAAGGGCAATTTCAGATCCCACCACGGAAGACACAGCACAAACGCTGGTGTCTGAGCCAGGATTTAAAGCTTTGGGGCTGAGAGAACTCTGTTTTCTTATCTGTACGAGGGACTGTTATGAGGATTCCAAATAGTAAGTCTAAGTTGCCCAGCCCATTGTAAGACAGGTTGAACACTGCTACTATTGGGAACATTTGTAATATACAGTAGTAATACTGTCTTACATACGGACACAGGTAGTAAGAGAGGAATCTATGGGCTCCTGAAAACCAGCTCCCACGCAGGTCCCTTCCCCTCAGCGCGGAACCATGCACCGACGACTTGGACAAACACCCAGAGGTTTGGCACAGCACGTGTGCAAGGACACAGTACAACCTCCCAGGCCTCCTGAGGAATGATGGTGTCAGTAATGAGGCAGGCAGTGGGAAGCACTCCGCTTTAAATATTCAAATCCCAGATGCCAATGCCAAGGCCCCAAACTCCACACACCCTGATCCGAAGCAAATGAAAAATAAGAGAGCAAGTAATAAGATGATAATCCACTTCAGAAATGAGGCATTCGCTCTGCTGAGCAGCGACTTGGGTTCTGGTGGTGCCCGCTCATCGGCCGTGTGTGTTTCTAATCAGAATGGAAGTCCTCAATCACAGCAGCGTCACGGAATGTTCTCTCCTGAACCTGCCGGGACTCTCAGAGGAGTGACTTCTGCGTGTGCCAGCCTCCGCAAAGGGAACGGAGCCATCAGCTCACAGCTCTCCTGCCCCGGGCCGCGAAGCGGCACCATCTCTTCCCTATGTGTGTGGTTTCTCTGACTATGACTTCCGCCCACGCCTGTGAATAAAGGTCCTGTGTCCTTCGTCCTGCTGGCTCGACACAGCACACGTACCTTGACTGCATGTTGTGCTGGTCATTTAACTTTCCTCTGCCTCATTTTTCTTACAGGTAAAGCAGATGGTCAAGGCATAGTGTCCCATCAAGCACTTAATGCCCTGACTCAGGGGAGTACCTCTTATGAGGTGAAGGAGAGGATGTCAGGGGGAGGGACATGGATAGGAGAATACATACAGTGAGTGGAGCAGGTCATAAAAGTAACTGGGCTCTGCCTGAGTTTGATTGGGAGTGACAAAGAAAAGACAAGAAAATCAAGTCATCCGTCTACGATATCTTACAAAATTAATTAAAAGAAAAAGTGTCACATTTCCTCGTTACAAACAATGACTGTCACCTTTGGACCAACTCGCACAAGTTCACCTTGTCCCCTCATCAGGTCGACAGCATTGTTTGAAGACAATGCATAGCCCAAAATTGATTAATAAATGATTATAAATTCCCCATCTGACCCATTTCTATTCTTTTAGTTACTTTGACTAGATAGTCTACACCCATCTTTGACTCCTTCCTTAACTACCAAGCCCTTCACTGTCTGCCACCCCTTCTCCATCCCAGGGTACAAAGCTCCAGACCTTGACCCCTCTCCACTAGCTCATCTTGCCTTGAGTATCTATCTACATTTGAGTCCATCAAGTTTAGCTCCATGATTTAAGCTTTTTAAAATAAAACTCTTGCTCCAAAACACTAAATGCTCCTCAGTTTCCTTCACAAAATGAAGTTCCAAATACTTCAGGCTGGTGTTCAAGTCTTTTCACCATCTGACTCCAAATGGCCTGCCTCCATCAACTCTCACTGTCTCCGCCCTTCAATTCTAGGCTCCACCCAAGCTAATCTGAATGTTGCTCCCAGTGTCAGCTCCTGCTTCCTCTCCTCAGACATGTGCATGATGCTTTCCATGTGCCAGAAATCCTTCCTCCACCAAGGTGCTCATGTCTAAATCACCCTGAAGCATCAAGGTCCAACTCAAATGACGCCTTTCCTGAAGACCACCCTAAGCTCCCAGACCGACAGGATCCTTCTCTTCTCTGAACCCCACGGCCCTCGCTCACGGTATGATGACTCCACAGACTGACTGCTGCAAGAGTTCCCTCAACTTCCTTTCATGGCACAACAACAAATCCATCGCTGAGGAGTTCAACTCAGACCTTCCCCCTGGGGTTATTTAACCTCTCCCAGCCTCATTTGCTTCCTTACAAAATGGGGATAAGAATGATTCCCGCTTCACTGGGTTAGTGTGAGGACTGCTGTCTGACATGTAAGGGCTTGCTGAATTTTAACTGTGATTCTTATTTATTTTATCTGCAGAAGATACACTCCAAAAAGTACTGCCATCAACCCCTTCCTTCTCTGCGTGCTACTTCACCCACTGAGTCTCCTAGCCATCGTCCTGATTCAGGGCCGGCATCGTGACTGTCCTTGAGCAATGAAGTGCACACGTATGCCATCGCTGGGCCTCTCCTTTAAGACGCCTGGTGGCTTCCACCTTCT
Source organism: Lyroderma lyra (assembly GCA_004026885.1). Taxonomy (NCBI): domain Eukaryota; kingdom Metazoa; phylum Chordata; class Mammalia; order Chiroptera; family Megadermatidae; genus Lyroderma; species Lyroderma lyra. The sequence continues at coordinate 7,011 of PVJL010012685.1, read as the reverse complement.
CCCTTGTAAAGCCAGGCACCTGCCATAAAGAACTTTGGACGAGGCTACAGAATGATGAGGCACCACAAGGAAAGAGGGAGACCACGAGGAGGAACACCGAGGCACCAGACAGAGGAATGAAGCCACGTTGGATCTTCAGCCACACCCAACCACCACCTGAATGCAGCATCTCCCTGAGAGCATCCCCAACGCAAGCAAGTAAGTAGAAGAACCCTCATATCAAGCCCCAGCAAACCCAAGCCAACCCACGATTGATGAGAAATCATAAATTACTATGTAAACAACTAAAATAATATCCAGTCATTTTCGCTTCTACTAGACCATGAGCTCTTGGGGGGCACAGAGCAGATCAAATTCCTCTCTGTACTGTCAGTTCCCAGGAAGACGGAAAGCTGAATGAGCTCACGCACCAGTACTCAGTGGAGTGAGTACGTGAGTGGCTGAGGCAGAATGTCTGAACAGAAAGCTATTGGATGAATTCTCTCCTATCTCTTTAGGAGGTTACTGGGATGCAGAATCAAAGCCCAGGGAAGAAAAAGATTAATACAATCCAAAACAGGCTGGCTGCCTATCAACTTCTAAGACAAGGACAACCTAGATAACCTGAGGAAGGGGAGTGGGAAACTTGAATTTTGGATTTATTGCACCAGTTGAAATTGCAAAGGGAAACAAATGAGAGAGAAAATGTTCTGCGAAGTTTACACTTTTCCGCCCATTCATTCTGTGACTGCTGCTCTCCAGCTGTCTTGGCACTGGAAGGCTGGGTCTTTTAAGCATGGAAAGAGCCTTCCTCCCTCACCACTGCAGCATGATACCAAAGGTACCTTCTCCAGCAGTCTATCTCTGTCCCTTTAAGCCTGACAGCACATTCCCACATCAGATGGCTTCATCGTGAACCATGACTCTCTTGCCTTGTTTTTGCATCTCTTTCTGTCTAGAATCTTGCATGTGCTCTCAGACTCTTGCTGTGTACCAAAGGTTCTAATACCAAGCTCTCTGCACCAACCATGATGCCTTATTGTTCCCATGAATTTTCCTACTTCAGGTTACTAGGGACAAAGTGAAAATCCTTGTTCATATGGGCCTGGCCAAAGCATTCAATGTCAACTAGTAATCTCTATAATCCTCCGTACACATGAGCTCTCAAATGAGGCCCAAATCCCATCTGTTGGTCAACATTTTATATAGATCCTTTGAAATAAGGTAGAAAGGGAAACAAAACCAAAAAATCAAGGATATGACCCATTTGAGTAGATGCTAATGAAGCCCAGGGCCAGATGTTCTCATCAGCTTGCACTCCATTTTCATCATGGGAAGACTAATGCATTCCCCAGTCATTTTTGTGCATGCCAAAGGCCCTTATATTCTCGCTGCCACTCCAAGCTGCAATTCCCTGAATTCACTGAGTTCTTGCTCCTGATTTTAATTAGCCAGATGTTCATTTACTGAGCCTCAAATATCTTTCTTACATCATCAAATACTTCTTAATCTTTCACATGTGAATGTAACAATACCCAGTTACTGCTGTAGTGGATCTAGTGGAGGTGACAGAAAATTTAATAGGCAATTAAACACCGTGGTAAGTGCTCAAGTGCTCCTACAGGAAAATTAGAATGTGCTCTGTAAGCATCTCACTGTAGGGGTGACCTGGGAGGTCAGAAAAAGCTTCCCAGGGAAGTAAGAAGCAGGAAATATCAACATACTTGCTACTCAAAGTGTGGCCCATGAAAACAGACAAATGCACAATTATAGTTAGGTGTCTCTCTCTCTCTCTCTCTCTCTCCCCCCCCCCCCACAATTGATAGAACAAGTGGACAGGAAATCGACAAGGAGGAGGAGTCCTTGTTTCAGCAGCGATGCCCAAGAGGTTGCAGGACCTGAGAGTCGCTGGGCCCAATAGCACACCTATACAAACGAGCATGCATGCAGAGTCGGCAGAGTCCCATGTCCTGTGCATGTCATGGAAGTGGTGGAAGATCATGTGAAGGATCAGAAACATGAATACCCTAAAGATTCCCTGGGAGAACAGATGACCCAGGGCCACATGTCCCCCTAGAAAACCCCAATAGTATAACATGCAATATGCCTCTTGGGGTGGCAGTCACCATTACCACCAACCTTTCAAGACGTGGCTTAAAATACAAAATAACTTTATTTTTAAAATAAAGCCATGTTTGTTTCATATCTTTGTGGCCTGAGATTTATACTTCCCACGTAGATACGCGGTGTGTACTAACATTAAACGTAGAAGGAATACTCACACTGGTTTCTTTCTTTCTTTTTTTTTTTTTTTAGAAGTGAAACAAAGAGATAGTTAATTGAAAGAAAGTACATTCCAAAGCGGGCTCCAGCAGAGAAATGACTCAAGAGCCCACACTGGTTTCTTTTGGGGAGAGACACAGGGCATGGGGAGAGAAGCTTTTTCTTCTTCTCATTTTATCTTTAGTCCTTTCCAATTAACATATGGCCAGTCAGACATTTCAAATTTTAAAAATGTACACAGCAGGGTTGGACTTTTTATTATTTATGCAAGTCTAAATTATAAAAATCTAATTTTTTTTCTTAAGTAAACACAATGCAAAGCAAGATGAAAGGCTTTAATAGGGGGTTTGGGTACATGGCCGTAAGTGGTGGGCATTTTGTAAAGTTTCGATGAAGTTAAAAATAAGTACATAGGGGAGGGGTGGTGAATATAAGAAGAATACAAAGGATTTTTAGGGCAGTGAAAGTACTCTGAATGATGTCATAGTGATGGATGAATTTGTCCAAACCCGTAGCACGTACAACACCAAGAGTGAACCCTAATCAACTATGGACTTTGGGTCACAATGATGTGTCATGAGGCTTCATCAACTGTGACAAATGCACCACTCTGGTTTGGATGCTGACCACAGGGGAGGCCACTGTGTGTGGGGGGAGGGGGTACGTGGACAACGCCTGTACCTTCCGCTCAATTTTGCTATGAACCTAAAAGTGCTCTAAAATACTCTTTAAAATAAGATTTAAAAAACAAAACAAATATGACACACATTTTACTGCACAATAAAACCATTTTTGTTCCAATTTATAATTTTTTTAAAATTACTTTCTGGTAAAATCACTCCATTCTCCTCCAAAGGCAGAAGGGGGACTGCTGGGGTCCTGGTACGCGGCTCCGCGTCGCAGCTTCCTGCGTGGAGCATTGTGACATGTTTACCACGAGGTGGCAGCATCTGCCCACGGATGCTACTATCCCCTAGCCCACCTCCGCCACGCTTAGGACCTAGAGGGTCCTGAGCCCTCCTCACCTTTGAAAGGGAGGGGAGTGGTTCAGAAAGCATCCCCCCGTAGGAGAGATTCATTTATGTGACAGGTCCTAAACGGGCAAATCCGTGGAGACAGAAAGTAGATTAGTGGTTGCCTAGGGCTGCAGTGGGGTAGGGGGAGAAAGGGGCGGTGGCTGCTAAGGAATGCAGGATCCTTTGGGAGGGGATGGAAATATCCAAAATTTATTGTGGTGATGGTTACACACCTCTGAATATATGTAAAACCATTGAACTGCACACCTTAAATGGGTGTGCTTCTATGTTGTGTGGGGGCTTGGGAGATGCTCTCCCATCCTAATGAGGGGCAGAGTCCCCAGAAACTGTCCTCTCCCACCTCCTGCTAAGGGGAGGCTGCCTGTGGTGGGGCAGTGTATGCCCCAGGCTTCCCACTAGCTCTTCTTGTAAGGCTTTGCATTTCCCTGGGGCAGGCTGGGAGTGGAGGACAAGGGTGGTGAGGATATAAAAGGCCTCAGTCTGTCCAAAGAAAAGGCTTTGGATGAGAGGGGCCCTCTCAGCCAGCACCAGCCCCTCCCAGCACCCCCTACTCTGGCTCAGCCAGACTCCTCTGGCCTCTGCAGAAACAGGAAGCCACAGGGATTCTCATCAGCTGGGTCTGGAAGCTGCACACATCCACTCCCCACTACTCCCACGTACAGAATACCCATGTGCAAACAGGCTCACACATAGACACTTGCACAGAGACACACCATTCACTGACATCCACACATGCATACAAGTACAAAACATAACAAGGTCATCCAATCACCCCAAGTTCACATGCATGCCCTCCACGGACAAAAAAACAGGGGCAGCAGGAACAAGGGAGACAGCGAGGAGGGGTACAGGCCATGCCTTTTTCTACCTTCCTTCTCCATATGTCCCACAAAGTTCAGAGCAAATGCCACCTCCTCCGCAAAGGCCTCCCTGATTTCCCACAGGAGCACCAAGACCTCCCTCTTGTGCCCTTTCCTGGCTCTCTCTCCTCCAGCTGACCTTTGCCACATCCTGTCTCCTCCTATTACAGCTCCCTTAAAAGACAGCTAGTGTGTAGCCTTTGCACTTTATTTTTTTGCCCCTTCCTTTAGACCCCTGCCTGGAATGGAGACATAGTGGCTGAAGTTGTGGCTACCATCTTGAACCACTAAGTGAGGGCCACACCTTAGGGAGGGCAGAGTCACAAGGTGGAAGGACCTGGGTCCCTGAGGATTTTGTGGGGACAGAAGTGCCATGCCAGCCCTGGACTGCCTGTTTCCAAATTTTTATGTGAGAGAAATACATTTTATTTAGTTTAAGCCAATTATTTGGGGTCTCTGTTACCTGCAGACAACCTCAATTTTAACTGATACACCAGGATATTATTTCCGGTTCCGTTTCCACCTCTCCTTGCATCTAACCACCAAGCGCTCCTGATTCTACTTCTTTGATGTGTCCACAATCTGTAACCTTTCCTCCATCACTGTGACTTCTCCCTGAGCTCCGACCATCAGAGTTCCTTGCCTGGATTGCTGGGTGACAGCCCTCCTTCCACCTAGCTTCCCTAGCTCTTAGGTTTGTCCTTTCCAATCTCTGTACATTACAGAGACCAATGTAACAAATACCCACACTCAGAAGTGACAAGTGTTAACATTATCTCTAATTTTTTATGAAGCAAATATGACAAAATTGTGTCATTCCCTCCACAAGGGCAAACACCCTCTCGTGCTGACCCCCCACCCCCCGATCCTATACTGAACTGTATGTATCCTTGGTATATTTTTTCAAACTTTTATGAATGAATGTATGGTATGGTTTTGTGTATTTTAAAATTTTACCTAAATGATGCCATATTGTACCTATTACACGACTTGCCTTTTTATGTTTTTGAGGTCCATCCATGTTGATACCTATAAACTGAGTTCATTCATATCAGCATCTCTATAGTGCTCCATTGTGTGGTAACAGTACATCCATCTGTATTTTCCTAATGATGGGCGACTAGGTACTTCCTGTTTTGCTTGTATAAACAATGCTTCATGGATATCCTTACACATGTGTCAAGACTCTAGGGTCTATACCTGGAAGTAGAATTGGTAGGTCTTGGGCATAGTGGTTGTTACGGGTTGAAGTACATCCCCCAAAAAGATATATTTAGGTTCTAACCTCAGGCGCCTGTGAATGTGATTTATGTATAAGCAAGGCCTTTGCAGGTATAATCAAGTTACAGTGAAGCCATTAAGGTGGGCCCTGATCCAATGATTGGTGTCCTTAGAAGAAGAGAAGAGAAACAGAGACACACACGGGCAGATAACTTCATTTAAAGATGGAGGCAAAGACTGGAGTGATGTGTCAAGAAGCCAAGGAATTGCCAAGGATGGCTGGCACATGCCAGAAGCTAAAAGAGAGTTCTGGAACAGATTCTGCCTCAGAGACTCCAGAAGGAACAAACCCAGCTGACATCTTCATTTTGGACTTCTAGACTCGAGAACTGTGAAAGAATAAATTTTTGTTGTTTTAAACCATCCAGTTTGTGGTAGTTTGTTGGAAATTTGTACGGCAGCTGTAGAAAACTAATACAGTGGTAAAATGGAAAATTGTGGCCTGTGGGAGCATTGGATTAGGTCAGAGAGAGAACAGGTGAGTCTGAGAACAGCAAACTGGGGCTGGACTGGGAAGGGTGTCTGGTCTTATTCATACAGAGGCTAAATTAAAGCAGCAAGGGACACAGTTCTATTTCGGTTCACCGACGAGTGTGAGAAAACAGCCATTGTTTAGAGTGAACTTGCTTGAATTATTCAACTTCTGGAATCTCAAATTCATTCGGTTTTCCCTTTAAAAGCTATGAACTCTCTTCCACACACAACTGCAAGGATTTGACAAACGCGGGTTTGTCATTAATAACCACGAGTTAGTTTTGTGCTTATTAAACCAGGGCATTTGTAGACATAATCGGCTAATCTCACTTAATCCTCACAAGTGCCCCCAGGAGACAGGCACGTCATCTCCTCCACGACAGAGATAAGGAAGGTGAGGTGATTGGCACTTACGAAAGAAACATTCGGGGTGAAGACTGAGGGTGGGCCACCTTGGTTTCTGGCTGGAGGGCCTTAGGCAAATTTCTTCACCTACATCAGCCTGCATTTTGCCTTCTTTCAAAATGGCATAACAGCGGCTACTACTCCGGTCTGGCCCGTAGTGATTAAATGAATGAAGCGAGTCAAGCACCGCAAACCGCGAAAGGCGGTGTTGTCACCATTTTCAGGGACCATGTGGCCCCGGCCGTGCAGACTCCGGGTCTGGCGGATCCCAAGGCTCAGCTCCCGCCTAGCCGCCGGCTCCGGCCGCCAGGGTCCGCTGTGACGCGGCTCGGGCCCGGCCGCTCTAGCCTCGCCGGAGGAAGTCGTGTCCTTACCTTCAGCAGCAGCCCGCGCCTCGGAGTTTGCGCCAGCTGGCCCTCCGCTCCGTCCTGCAGCTACCCACTGCCCGCTTGCCGCCCACCATGGCCCTGCTGCACTCCAGTCGCATCCTGTCCGGGGCCGCCGCCGCCTTCCACCCGGGCCTCGCAGCCGCGGCTTCTGCCAGAGCCAGGTAAGCGGGAGACGGAGGCGGGACGACGGGCCTGCCTAGCCTAGCTGTGAGCATCCCGGGACATCGACCCCCATTCCCTACACACTTTTCCTGCCACCCGCTCGGCTTCCCTGGGGGCTGAGGGTGGGGCGGCCGTGCCTCA
>PVJL010012684.1:18369-36045 GCA_004026885.1 Lyroderma lyra | reverse complement strand
AAGGCTTGATGAACATAAAAAGTATCTAAGTGTTGGGGCTATGCTGAGGCCAAGGAAGAGGGACACATTTTCCTTGGGCACCCAAGACAATGCCACCTACACACACCTCTGCTCCAGCACCTGTGTCCTGACATGAGGCTTCTGGGCACTTAATTGACACCCACGTGTACACAGCTGACCAATCAGGCCGATGTTACACCGTCCACTCAAATCTGATCAGTAACTATGAAGGGCTAGGCCGAGGCCCACTATGTGGAATGAAATGGCTGAGGCTCATTGCTCTATGCCTTGGGCCCAGAACAGTGCCTGGCACTGAGCAGTTGCTTAAGAAACCATGTGAGGTGAAAGAATGAGGATTCATTTAACTCCTCAGATAGACAAAGAGCCAGGGAAAGGCCTGTGAACAATCTAAAACAGATATTGTCAAACTGTGACAATTAATCAACTGTAGATGTAACTGAGACTCCAAGAAGGAAGTGTGGTTTTAAAGGACAGAAAGTATGATGAGAATAAAGCTGCTGCTCCCCCATGGAATGAAAAGAGGAGCGAATGCTACAGGAGTTCAGTGCAGGCATTCTCGTTATCAGGTCCCTTGGTTTGGACATCGGCTGTTTACATAGTAAGAAATATTTGATGTGAGAGGTAAGGATAAAGGTAGAGCCATTTTTCTGGTGGGTTTATAGTTGAGAGACATAAGTTTTGGAGTTCCTACAGTCCCCTTCACTACTATGGGGAGACATGTGCCTGTTGGGTAAACCAAGAGAGAGGAAAGAGGAAAATGGAGAAAGAGACGTAAAACACATGTGGTTTTCATCATCTGAGTTCAAATAAGCGGCCCATTAAGCCACAACAGTCCTGTGTTGTTTAGGATGGCTTACCTGTCCCTTACACCCACTGGGTCTTCAGACACAATAAGGGGAGGGAGCTTAAGAGGTACTTAAAGCAAAATGAATATTAGAGTATATTTAAGATTTAAAAAAACGTGTTTTGTTTATTGCTATTAACATTTTAAAGTAGGATAGTCAACCTAATCTTCTGAGAAAATGTCTTTTCAGCAAAAGATACGGAAGTTCACCATGCACACATGGGATTAGGGGGCAGGATAATGTGGCCATGACCCCAGAATGAACCTGGGATGTCAGGGAACAGTAGAGGTCAGGGAACTCGATAAGGGTGAGTAGAATGAGTAGAAGAATACTAGAAGGTTAGTTTTGAAAGCAAGGCTGTGAGAGGATAGATCATGTAAGGGCATGTACTTTCTGCATGGTTTTAGCTATTCTGAAAGAAATTAAGATGCTCTGGAGGGTTCTGAGCAGAGTTACATGATACCAATTATATTTTCAATAGAACATTCCAGCTGCCATGGGTGGTGAAGAAGAAGCCAGGAGCACAGTGAGAGTCCTTTGCAGTCATGCCAGTGGAAGTGATAGCATCTCTCACTGCCTGGTAGCAACTGACCAGCAAGAGGTGATCAGATTTGGGCAGGTGTAGATGGTAGAAACAACACACTTCCCCCATAGATTAGCGGGAGAGTTAAGAGGGGGAAAGGAGTTCAAGATTGCTTACATAGTTTTCTATTCCTAAAAGGATTGAGTTGTAGTCAACTGGGATGGGGACACTGTTGGGGGAGGTAGTATATAGGGGCAGGAAAAGATCAGTGTTTCCCTGTGGGACTTAGTGAGTTTGTGTCACATAGTAGGCATGTATATGCAGATATTGAATAACAAGTTGAATGTATGAGTCCATAGTTCAACACAGAGCTCTGCTGAAGATAAGGACAGGGATGTCGGAGTCCATAACACCTGATTCTACCTCACATCACTCTGAGGCTCTGTGAGATCAAGGAAAGGCACAGCGTCTGACCCTTGGAAGCTTCAACAACCCAAGCCTGGAGAAAAAGGGATACTTCCTCAGGAGACTGAGAATGAAAACTCTGGAAGGTGGGTAACAAGCCAGGAGATAGTTGTGTCCTAGAGACTAAGCCACAGCCTGACAATCTGCCTTCAGATCCCACCATGTGTTTCATCCCTGTTTCTGTCACAAGAAATCTTTTCCAAGGTCATCACAGAAGGAGGAAGTGACAACTGTGTTAAAAACTGCTGATAGATCTGTAAGTTAACCATGAAAAATGGGCAAAAACACAGGATCAGGGTGAGGGGGTACCTTATTCTAAGTATAATGATCTCCCCATGACCATAATAGTTTTGGACTAGAATCTGGAGACTGCATTGAGTAATTTTCCAAGATTTTGGCTAAGAAGAAGACACGGCATGCCAAAAGGACCAGTAGAGCCCATGAGAAGTAGCCTTTTCAACTAAAGACCAAATTAAGCTGATGTATTATGGTTAGTGTAAGCATATGGGAACTCCTGCTTTATACAAGGAGGTCCTGTCCCAAATGCTGAAACATCAGATGCCTGTATATTACTTACTAATTCTGCAGCACTGGAGGCATTTTTCAATGTGCAAGGGGCACCAACACGAGGAACAATTAGAACAGAGCCTTACAGGATGGGTTCTGAACCCAATCATCACAAAGTGGCAAGTCTGTGGAAAGACAGGGTGTTGTATGAGCTAACTCTCAGCACACCTGCCACAGGCCCAATGGTCACAGCACAGGTCTCTACAGGAGCCAGCAGGTGCCATCACTGAGGGAACAGACAGGCTGGGAGTCAGGAGGGAGGAGGGAGTCAGTGAAGACCCGTTGAGCTATTACCCATCAACAGAGGCATCTGTACTCAGCTCTGCTAACTGGGCCGCTGAGGAAAGGGAGGTCCCACCAACCTCTTAGGGATTTTTAGGATAAGACCAGAATGAAAATGGCCTCCTACAATGCTCCCAATTTCCACCTTAGCATCCGGGTCTAAAATTAGAAGTAATATTGTATGGGTGAACAGAACAGGTTTTTAACCCAGATCCCCTTGCCCATGCCTGCAGCATATGCTTTGCCTCATGTTGTAGACACTTCAGGCCAGGTCTTTCCACTCAGAATGGCTGGAATTATCACATGGGCTAACCCACATCTAATTCTTTTTATACCCTCATCACCTGTAAAAATGCTTTCTACACAACAGACATGAAAATATACATGTTCCCTCATGAACAATGATGTTAATGCATTTCAGTCAAACACAACTTAAAGACACAATGCTGTTAGCTCTGCACCTGACCAATCACCACTGTGTTCATATTTATATAAAGACATCAGTAGTGAGATTATTGCATTTCCAGATAACAAGATTATAAAAAGGCAGTACAGAATGCTGTGGATTAATTTGTTTGGAGGTTGTATCATACCATTAAGCATCTAATCAACTTTTGTGCCAAGAGGCTGGACCAGAGATTTAACATCACTTAGCACGAGGACTGCCCCACGGCCATACATCTCCCCATCACACAATGTCCCACACTGTCTCCACAGCCTAGAGTCCTCATCTCTTCCCTCAGGTCTCTGTAACCATCCATTTATCCTTTAGGTCACAATCATAAGAACCTTTCTTTTGGAAGCCTTCTTGTCCTAAGGGGCCAGGTGAGACCCTTCATCCTCAGTGCCCGCATCAAATCACATTCACAAAGTGTGACTATCTCTGTCACACTGCAACAGAGTCAGACATCTCTGATTATCTTCCTCAGCTTCAAAGACCTAGAGTGTATTTCATGTCTCCAAACTATACTGAAATTCCATACTCTCAGGAATATGGAATGCCCATGAATGGTCCCTTTATAAATTAACACTGATTGTTCTGTCATATCAGGAAATGACATGTACTATGATAGGAAGTGACTCCCTAGGATGGACTATTTGGTAGAAATAGAAGGTTGAAGAGAACACAGGAATATGAGCCCAAGGGTGGTATCGCTACATGAACCTAATGTTCATTCAGGGGAAGTTGTCACAAAAAGACCCTCCTCTGAGTGGAAATGATTATAATATGTATTGTTACTTGACATGAACTGCAGGCATTGGTATGGTCAGGATGAAGCCAAGACAAAGCGAATTCAATACAGAAGAAACAGGGAAAAAAGTAAACGAAAAAAGTACAAACCACTATGTACTTTAAGGATTTGGAACAGCAAGTAACTGAGATTTGCAGGACAGGGAGGTGATGAGATGGAGAATGTCTGGGAAACAGGGAACCAGGGAGGTCACACAAATGAAGGGGACATGGGTCTATTCTGTGCAGACAGCCCTCGTGGCTCTATTTGTTCTGAGACCTGGGCCTGACTTTCTGTACTTCGGTCTGTCAGTGCTGCCCCACAGAGTCTTCAACTCTACGGCCATTCCGCAGCCAGTGTGTAGTTTCAGCAATGGAGACCAGCCCCACTAGCAGAGCTCTGCCCTCACGGGATGCCTGCAGTAAGACTTCTACCACATAGCCACCAACAGTCTGTCCTTGGGTTGCGATGATCAGCAAATGACAAAACAAGAGGCTCATTGCACAAGTGGACCTCGAGCCAACCTGTCAGTTTCTATCTATCCCAGACTCAGATGCCTCCTGGCTCTGGTGGTCCCGCCCACAGGGGCTGCTCTGTATGTCCAGTCCCCAGGCCCGAGGAGACCAGCGGCCTCTGACCTGCAGGACAAGCCACTGGATCTGTTCTCATAGCAACCACAGCACAGAGACTGGGTAAGAATGAGCCCCGGAGCTGGGACAGGAGGGCCACTGATGGGACAGCAACTGTGGGAGGGCTGAGCCTAAGTTAGTGCCCAGGACACATGACAGGCTTGGGAAAGCTGAGAGGAAAGGAAACAGAACCTCGGTGACAGCTGGGGGCCCTGCAGGGTGAGAGATGAGAGGGTGTGTCACTACTAGGCCAGGATTAAAGAGTCATCTCTTTTTTACAGGAAACATGGTTCCAACGCAGTGGGATTCCTGCATCTGTCTCCTTCTGCTGGTGGTGATTTCGTTCCATGGCGCAGCCAGTCAGCCTTATGCGGTGTGGAAATTTATAATAAAGCACATAAATGTGACCAGCTGTCAGTGCAACGTCGCAATGCAGCGGGTTAATTTTTGTACTGCTACTAATCCTCGGCACATAACATGCAGACCCACTAATACTTTTCTCCACACAAACTATGGTAATGTCATTCGTACCTGTTCCAACCGAAATATAACCTGCCGAAATGGCAACAGGAATTGTCACAGAAGCTCAGCTGCAGTGCGTATGACCATCTGCATCCTCACAAGAAATTCAGCAAATTACAGGCAGTGCCGACACAATCCACAACATGCAATGCAGAACTACATTGTTGCCTGTAACGGTGGAAGATGTCTGGTTCACCTGGATTAGGATCATCTCAGCTCTCGGTCAGCACTTTGTGGCACACTCTTGTGTCATGCTCCGCAATCACAGCCATGGTCGCATCACACCATGCACCCTGGATGTCAGCATCAGCCCTCATCACCAGCCACCAACCCTCTCTAAGCTTTGCTGAGTGGAAGTACCTGTGCTCCTGCAATAAACTTCTTTGCAGAATCCCTGCAAGTCTCCATGTGTCTGTTTGGGTCCCTCTGCTGTCATGTACACACATATGGTACTGATATACAAATATACATATACAGATACACACAATGTCATAAGTTGAAGTATGTGGAAGGTATATGACCAATGAAAAGCTGAAATACAGAAAATTAAGGACATGAATGATTCCTTTCTTTCTTTTTTTATTTCTTACCTTTCTTTTCTACCCCCCTTATAATAGAAGAGAAGGTTAGGAAGAAAAAATGGGAGGAAAAAAATGAATAAAGGGTGGGAATAACTATATAAGGAATTCTGAAGCAGATTCATTAACTACAGATTAAAACAAAATTCAAGATGTCTAGTTTACACAAAAATGCTATTCATGGCTTTGTACGACTTGTACTGAAGCTGATCCATGAATATCTACTTCAGTAATTTGGGGCTCTATCACATACCAGAAACATCACATGGTTAAAAACAGAACTATAAAGATGGATATAGGATTACAATTTTTTTAGGTTCAATACTGGTTACTAATCAAGTACAAGAAGCACCTTTGCTTAAAATAGAATGTGAAGAAATAGTTTAATAATTAAGGAATTTAAATGAAATATTAACATGTAAATTTGGGGGATAAGATTTAGGATTTTGCTACATTATATGTGCTTATCTTCATCTAAAATCAGAATAAACACTCTCAAGAATGTTAGAGTAATTAATTTATATAAAAGTAAAGTATTAGCTGCTCTCATTCAAATTTACAATCAATTTTTGTAAATCAAAATTTATAATTTCAAATGAATACTCAACATGACCCTACTCACGCACTTTGACATTTGAGTTCCTTCACTGTCCCAAATAGCTATTGTGTCTTTCTCTCTCTTCAGCTCTCCTCTCCCATCTCAAGTTAATGATCCACACCTTCAGTTACACTTACCCAATTTTTACATCTGTACTCACTTGCTCTACCTTCTTTCTTTTTGCAACGGATAAAGTGATTCAGTTCCTATCTAGTTTCTCAATTACATTGTGGATCCCATGCTTTTTGTTTACTCCTCAGGGTTTCACTTTTACAATTATACCCTCTCCCATACATCACCAATGTCTCCTCCTATCTTGGATTAGCTTCGTCAGCAAATACATATGTAATATTTTCCACCTTAAAAAAACAAAAATACCTTTTCCTCCAACTACCATGTCATCTCTCACTTTTATTGAAAGCAAAAATTTTCAAAAATTTCTGTGTATTTGTCTCCACATCCTAATCTCTCCTCAATTTACTCTCTTCAGAAAGACTGGAAAATTAAACACAGACTTTTAAAGTTTATATAAACTCCTCAACTAATTTTTTAAATTGTTAGTCTTATTGGGGTGACATTGGTTAACAAGAATTACATAGGCTCCAGGTGTACAGTTGTACAGTGCATTGTCTATGGGTTGCATTAGGTGTTCACCACCCAGTCAGCTCACTCTCCATCACCGTGTATATGGCTTCCCCTCCCTCCCTCTAAATATTAATCATAAGAATTTACACAGGATCATTATATACAAGATGTAAGTAATACAAAAGATATACACTCCCCCCAAATGTAGTAGGCCAAACAACTGGAAACAATGTTAAAGTAAATATCCTCTGAAAAGATAAAAGCATTGCTGAAGTTTTTAGGACAACGTATTAAATTTAGGAAGTCCCCACAATCTCAGAAAGGAGATCAAAATGGGCTGAACTTAAGAGAAACTCCAACCTTATCCAATGAATCTTGTCTAGAAAGAATATCCACAATGCAGGACAATGGTCTGCACAAATGTCTACAAATCAGAGCCAGTGAAGTAAAATCTATGCCTGTGCTCCTAAAGCTGTCCAAACCATCTTGATCTGCTTAGCCTGCTTTTGTTTCTCAAAGTAAAATTTAAGACTGTCCTTATCAATTTGGCTGTACGTGTCTATTTGTTCAGCTCTTCAAAAAAATATAAAGGTTTTTAAATATGCAAGGCTCAAGTTCCATTTAATTCACGATAATACCACCAAAGTATTGCTAAGTATAGCTCTTTGCTATCCTTTAAAAATTATGCAAATAAGTAAAAGATAAGCACTGACAAAAATAATACAACCCACATATATACTTGCCTGGTCTTGTAATATTTAAAACTAGTAATACTAAAGCTCTAAAAAGTACAATAAGGGGAAGTGACATAATTCCCCTGTAATTTATCTCTCTCTAGTCTACATAGCATGAGATTTACTGAAAATGAAGGTTCTTTATTCTTTCCCATTCCTTCTCCCTGTTGGAAAAGGAGGCTGTGCAGTTAGATAGAGGGACAGAACGACATTCAAGTTAGAGCAGTGAATGATCATGAGGAACCCTGAAAGATAAAAAACACCAAAGAGGAAAAAGTGATAAAAACTGAAACTTTATTTTCTTTAAAGTATTTGTGGTTTTCTTACTCCATCTTTTTAAAGTGAAAATACTACCACAATAAAACATTCACATGAACTTAAACGCAATTGGTATCTTTCTTGTTAGATTTATGAATAGAGGCATTCATATGTGATGAATCTGTTTAATTCCTATACTATAAATTATTTATAACTGCCCTTTAGTTATAATAATCAAGAATCAATTAAAAGCCTAATGGAAGCAGCCAAAGTGCCCTGTGACAGATGACTGGGTAAAGAAGCTGTGGGACATATACACAATGGAGTATTACTCAGCTGTAAGAAAAGGTGAAATACTGCCACTTACAACAACATGGATGGACTCTGACATCATTATACTAAGCAAAATAAGCCAGACAGGAAAACACCAAGAACCATATGATTTCACTCATATGTGGAATATAAGACTGAAAGCAACAAAGAAACAAAAGCTCATGGACAGTCAATAGTTCAGGGGTTACCTGGGGGTAGGGGAGGAGACAGGTGGGAAAGAAGAGACAGTCTTTTCTTTCTGAGTGGCGGGGTGGTTCCCTGGCTGGGAATCAAGCCCAGACCGAGGTGTTGAGAGCGCCAAAGCTCGGGGACAGTCTTAAATACCTGGTGATGGAAAGAGAACTGACTCTGGATGGTGAGCACATAATGCAATGCATGGATGATGTATTGTAGCATCATACACCCCATAACCTATGTAATTTTTACTAACTGATATCACCCCAATAAATTTAACAATTAAAAAAATAAAAAAGCCTCAAAGCCAAGAATTCAGCAGATTCATTGCCTTAATCAAAAAAGCTATCATTTAAATTCTAGCATTACTTTTTGTATTTGCATTGTTACTAATATTGTTGAAACATGCTAATATAGTTTATGTAAGGGAAAATATATTTTAATGTCCATGTCTCTAAAAATGTTTTAGTAACTACTAAACATGGGGGTCAACAGATCTTATTTCAAGATTTCTTAAAAACTTGCTTAAATTATTCTTCTTAAAGACTATGTAACATGTATTAATATGTAAACAAGAACAACTGCAAAAAAAGCAAGACAATTACTTAGGAGCTATTTATTACAAAAGTTAAACAGAAAAATTATAAATTCCTTTTCTCCAAAGAGTAATTCTAAAATCTAAGAAATTAAAGTACACAGATATGCTTTTTAAACATACATATATCATCAGTGAAAACATATTATAGAAGTAGAATCCCTCAGGCAGACTGCATTCATGACCTCAATTCTTTACTCCTCCTTGCATCCCTGACTTCAGAGGTGGCATGTATTTCATTCTAAATTCTGACATGGTACCTGCTTTGGTCAATCAAATGTGGTTCAAAGAGAGGCTTGAACAAACCACTTGTATGTTTCTACTTTTCTATTGAACTTCAGCAACAAGGATGAGAGACTCCCAGAATAAAGTTCCATTTCTGATGGAATGAGCCCTAAGCAAGGTCAGTCACATCGGTTCAATTTCTGTTGCAGTTCAGCAGTTATTAAGAAGTTATAATGGACTGGTTATAATGGTGCAACTGTTTCTCCTTTCAGTTCTTTCACTTTCTGCTTCACATGCTTTGTAGCTCTTTTGTTTGCATTTACACATTTAGGATTTCCTATGTCTCCTTGATCATTTTTATCATTATGTAAAGGTAATTTTCTTTGCTCTGAAATCTGCTGCATCTGATAATAATAGCCACTCTTTTTTTGATTTATGTGTACATAGCATATATTTTCCCATCCTTTTACTTTCAAACTATCTAACTATATTTCAATGAGTTTTGTATAGACACTAAATATTTGAGTCATGGTTTACATGTAAGTTTTTTCATCCATTCTGTCAATCTGTCTTTTAATTGCTGATGTTAGATAATTTATATTTAATGTAATTGTTGACATGTTAGGGCTTACATCTGCCATTTTTTGTTTGTTTTCTATTTTTTCCCTCTATTTATTTTTCTGTTTTCTTTCTCCTGCTTTCTTTTTGTTGTTCATTTGTTTGTTTTTTGTTTTTGTTTTTGTTTTGTTTTGCTTTGTTTTTGTTATGTGGGTAGTTCCCTGGCTGGGAATTGAACCCAGGCCCCAGCGTTGACAGCGCCAAAGCCTTAGCAACTACACCACCAGGGAACTTCCTCTCCTGCCTTCTTATGAGTTACTTGGACAATTTTTAAATTCCATTTTGATTTATCCAATCTACAGTGTTTTTGAATGTGTCCCTTTAAACAGATATTTTAGTAGATGCTCTAGGTATTATGTAACATACCACAGTTTACTAGTGTTAACATTTACCAATCCGAGTAAATTACAGCTTGATCTGGAGCACAAAGTCTCCCAATAAGGACTTTTAAAAACTAGTATGTCTTCAGTAATGGTGTTTAGAGAAGAATGATTCACATGCCCTAAGTACTGATCAATGGTCTTTGGTTCTACTGACATTATGTATTATTTGGTCTTCCAACCACACTGAACATTATCTTAAAAATCTCAATATTAACCATTAATACCTGGATAAATTTCATATTACTCAGCTAAACAAATCATTTAGTTCAACTCTCTGACTGTATAAGATCTGAGCCCCAAAGAGATGAAACAAGTTTCAAAAATCACACAAAAAGATAAAGTGAAGATTGGAAACCAGATCTCTTAATTTCCAGTCCAAATGTTGTTTTTTCACCTAAACCATTCCTGCTCTACAATATGCAATCTAACTTATAAACACAAACAACGTTAAATGAAGATATACTGCACTGTAACCTATTGAAATCAATTTTGTGTTCAAATTATACCAAAGCGGAATAAGCTTTATCCTAATATGATACCCAAATTTCTTCATTAACCTTAACTAATCATTTATATACCACACAGACTTTTGGAAGAAAAGATAATTAAAACCTATATTGGTCTATAAGATTGAGTCTGCAAATGAAAATAATGATAATAAAATGTTGATTACTTGAAGAAATGAAATCTATACTTACAGAACCTCTAACTAATAAAAATGTCTGTAATAAAGTATATGAGAAAAAGAGACAAGTAATAGCATACCTTTTCTGACTATATAAGGTAAGAAGGTCTTTTTCCCACTTCAAAGTATCTAACAGTGGAAAAACAAATGATTCCTGGAATTATGAAACCATTTTAAATTATTCTGTATACTCATCTTAAATTGTGGAAATCTTAAAATTTTTGCCAAGTACTAAGGTATTAAGGTAATACATACATTTTACACAGTATGCTTAATAGAAATAAATTATAGGTACTCTCAAACAGCTACAGCCCATATTCTTCAGAAACTAAGTTGTTTTACTTGTCATATTATTTTTAACATAAATGTTTTAAACTAAAGTATTTAAAACGTAAGAGAAATCTTAAAGACACAATTATTAGTCAGGAGCAAGACTCTTCATAAGTCCTGACGATACGTAATATATAAAGGAGTATTACAGGGCACTTTGAACGTATAGGTAGATTTGAACTAGTCAGACAGGTCAGGTAAGTCTTCCCCAAGGAATTGGAAACTGAATATAAATGTGAAGGAAATCCTTCCCATTGCATACTAGCCATATATTCAATACTCACATTAGAGATCCCATTTGAGTCATTTCAAAGCTATGATCTCTATACTTCTGTATAAATTTGTGAAAACAGAACCACAGATACACAAATATATGAGGGCTGTCCTGAAAGTCTCCAGCCATGTAATATGGAAAACGTATTTATGTCTAAATAGTTTGCAGACTGAACTTAAGAAGCTCCTTTCCAAAGTAGCTAGCAGGGTGGAATAACCTAAAGCTACCTAAGAAAATTCAAAGGGACCAAAAATCAAATGTCAATATGGGTCATAGCCTGGAAATGCAGAAGTTAGGTATGAATATTAGGAAAGTTGATATACTTTAGCTAGCAACAGAAATAAATAAAACATTGGAAAGATAAATTGTTTGACTAATTTCAACCTTTCTTACATGTGTATGTTTTTCTGATTCCAACTATTTCTGGTGTTTGGGCAGAGCCTTAAAAAATATTAACTTCTACAGACTTGCCTTGGCACTTGAACACTAAACTATGGGTACTTCCTAGGATGAAACAGTTTTAGCATTTTCACACATAACTGCATCTAGCAAATCGCTGAACCCTAAAGCAAACTGGGGAAAAAAAAGCCATGCAAAACAAAACTGGAATATTTTTCTAACAAGTTCATGCTTACAAAAGCAACTTTTAAAATAAGTGTTCTATATGCCAGGGGGCTGGGGTGTGGGGGGCACCCTGTTTCAACTGTGGTATTTATTTGTTTAAGTTTATTACTAATTTTCCTATTTTTGAAGTTCCTATATATTTGTAGATTGCAAGATGATTCTGATTATGTAATTAGTAAATGTAATAAAATGCCATTTTGAAAGTAAAAAAAAGGGGTGAGATGATTACTTTAGATTATCACTACCCCTATATTTTATAGACCATATTTTAGAGCTGAAAAAACAGTGACAGGCAAAATGAAATGCTCAAGGTTGCACAAGGAATTCCTTGTTTAGTGCTTAAATTCACAAATTAGCTAACTGTAACACAAAATTAAAGAACCAATCCAGAAACTTGTTCAGTGACTATTTAGATGGGACAGAGATGCACCAAGAGCAAACAGAATGCTTTTTATAATTTTACTTCTGGTGATAATAGAGCTAATAGCTAAATGCATTCATCAGCATTACTCCAATTCAAACTAGAACCTCTGGAGACATTTAAACTGACTCAACCATAAAGTTCTAAATAGTATCTAAAATTCCTTTGTTTTGTCTGTAGAATTACCTATTTCATTGACATTACAATTGACACAGGAGACTCCTGTGTCAAACAAAATGGATCAGGTACTTTATTTATAGGTATCTGATCTGTGGAATGAATACCTATCTCTTCTATGAAGATATCAATTTAGAAGCTCACAATTTTGAATTTTTAGTTAGACTTTTAAAGTAATGGATATCAGGTTCCATTGCATCCAGAACATACTGACCCTCCCACATATGGTAACACAAAAGTAACTACCCAAAGGCCCTGAAACATGAACCAAAGTAGGCAGATTTGGGAAAGGAGTGGGAATTTGGAAGAAGGGACCATCATATAATGGGCTGAGTCTTCCATTTTTATACTTGAGCCTGAAGTAAAACCACAGTCAAGGGGCATCACAGAACAGTCAAAACTCACAGAACTTTCTGGATTGGAAAACTAAATGACAGAATCTAAGAGAGTCAGAGAAGTGGAGCTCCAAATTTTGAGCCCAAGTCTATGAACCACATTATATGTGAGGCAAACTTAAGCAGTTTTCAGCTAAGGCTAAAAACTGAACTGATATCTGAGCTGCTGCCTATCATAGGAAAGAAAGTCGACAGTTCAGTCTGACCAACTGGCTTGTAAAACAAAACCAATAACCCTCTTTAGAAAAATACAGTAGAATCCAGCATCTCCACAATGTCTTTTCTTTCAAAATTACTTCAAATAGCAAGGAACAGGAAAATGTGACCCTTCCTTAAAGGAATAAACAATCAACAGAGGCCATCCTCAAGATGACCCTGATGTCAGACAGAGCACAAAGAGACTTTAAAGTAACTATTATAAAACAATACTCAATGAGGTTTTAAAAGTTCCTAATTAATAAAAAAATAAGAAATCTCCATAGGGAAATCAAAACTACACATATATAAAGAACCAAATGGAAATTATATAACTGAAAAATACATTATCTAAAATAAAACTTATGCTGGATGGGTTTGATAGTAGAATGGAGATGACGGAGGGAAGAGTCAGTAAACTTGAAGACAGATTCATAAAAGTTAGTCAACCAAACAAGGAAAGAGAAAATAAATGAGAAGCAAAATTAAAAGAGATGCAGGGATCTCTGAGACAATATCAAGATGTTTAAAAAATTACAGGTTTCAGACAATTTTCAAAGCACATGTAACATATTTTCTAGTTTGATGAATGAACATTAATAGCAAAGTTATTAGTCTCTGGGTTCTAGTCACAGCTATTCACCTAGCTAATTATCTCAACCTAAGACTGTCAGCTCATCTTGTTCAGGACAAAGTGCCCTTCTCCATATATTAAGGCCTAAGGACAGATTAGTGGTTGTTCAATTTAATTTTTCCTCAGAACCTTCTAGGAAGTTTTTCAGAAATATAGCCCTCACCTCAAGAGTTCACATTCAGAAAGTCTGATCTGAGTAGAACCCAAATATCTGCATTTTTCTTAAAGCTCCCTAGGTTTTTTCTGATGATAAGCCAAGTTTGAGAACCACTATGCTACCTGATACTTGAGTGAAACAGTACATGACAGAGACTCTTAGTGCTAATAATTTCTCAATTCTCTAAAACAATCTTGTGCAACCCATGGCATGCAGGCTGCATGTGACCCAGAACAGCTTCAAATGTGGCCCAACACAAATTTGTAAACTTTCTTAAAACATTACAAAAAGTATGCATGTACTTTTTTTTAGCTCATCAGCTATTGTTAGTATATTTTATGTGTGGCCCAGATAATTCTTCTTCTTCCAGTGTGCCCCACAGAAGCCAAAAGGTTGGACAACTCTGCCCTGAAGGAAAGTCCTCTTCACAGATGGAGAGATATGGTATCTGCCAAAATCTTACAACAAAGTCCCTTGGTACAAGGGATTTAGTTTATTCTGTATTTTTATCACAGCTTTTAAATGAATGTTAAAGATCAAGAAAGAATCTTTCAAAGAAGATGGTCTATGCCACCCTTTTCCAAGTTTTTAAGTTTATGAGTCACAGCATATATTTTTCTAAATACAAAAACAATAAAAAAAATACTCAGCTTTCTCAGAATTATTTGGGCATTCATTCCTTCAAAAATATTTACTAAGCAAATACTATATTCTTCTGGTAAATCATATTTATTTTGGCAAATACGATTGTTCTAGGTGTTGTGAATAAAAGTAACACAAATTTCTATCTTTATGAAGCTGACATTTTGGTGATATCAAACAAAGGAGAAACCACAGTATAGGGAGCCATCGCTTCACAGAACATACACGTACAGCGAAGGCTAATTCTTGGAATTAAAGGTTTTTTTGGCACAGTATTCTTACCTCTCCAACTTCTCAGGAAAAAATATTAAACAGTATATTGCTTTAAATGTAACTAATTCATACAAAGCCAGCATAGCTAACTTCACAAAACAATGTTCCTGAAACACTGAGCATAAATAGAAGTGAGCAAACTTCCTAATTTGAAATAGAGTCCTTGGGAAAATAGGGAGGGGGTATGAAGAAAACCGTAATTGCCTTATTGCAGGAAATTCTGCTGATATTCTTCTGGTAAATCATATTTATTTTGGCAAGATATTTAAGATATATTATTCAATAGGAAAGACAATGAAAAAAGGGTTTATAGTACAATTGCAGAGAACTTATGAAGGAATTTGTATACCTATGTTTAGGAATGCATACCAAAAAGCATATGCACATCCCCAAAAGATGTCATTCTGGGAAAGGCACATTAAGATGATAAGGGAGATATTTTTCACTTTCCTAATTACATATTTCTGTATTACTTAGATTTTCCAAAATAAACACATATTACTTCCATAAGCAACAAAAACAATAAAAATATTCCATGGAAAGAAAGGGGGAGGGGATAAAACAGCTTTCTGCAAGGTAAACAATTACCCCTAATTATTTTGTTTTTGTGTAGTAGGTATCATGGTTTTTCTTAAGACAGGGCACACTTGTACTCCTTTCTTCCATTCCTACATGTTGCACATACTGTTGCCTTTCAAATATAAATACTAACTATACTCTTTCCATACCTGATGGAGGGATCATCATTCCATGATCCTGATCTCACACAGGCAAAAGGGACCCAGTGTCAGAAGGTGCTCTGTGAGGATCAGGTAACGCAGCACAGCCTGATTTGCCTCTTTCACTGGTAATCGGATGGTCTACAGGATTCCCTGGGCCTCTTGAGCCTAATTAAAGAAAAAAACATACAACTCTGTTTTATCTAAAAATGTACTGTAAGTCCTATCATCAAATAAAATCCAGACACATTTTAAAAAGGTGAACTGATTATACATCAAGTTGACAATACACTGTAGAATTGTATGCCTGAAACCTATGTAATCCTTGCTAACAGATGTCACCCCAATAAAAAAAAAATAAAAATAAAAAATAAAATCACTTTAAAAAATAATTGAAATCAATGTTGTGATCATGTGAGTAAAAATAAAGTCTCTAAAAAAAAAGTGAAAACAACGAGATTTCAGTGACGTTTCCCTAAGACACATGAGATGTAACTGTGTCCCACCAAAGCCATTTCTAGGACAATTCTGCCATATGCATAAACAAACACTTGCCTATAAAATTTGTTTTTAAATGTTGTCATAACTGTTTTACATGTAAAGTCAGTGGTTCAACTATAAATTATAAATAATTTCTGAAAAATAAAAGTAGAGAGTAAATTGCAAAATAAAATTTCTATACCAGGTGCAATAAAATAATTTAAAAATGAAGCTTTTGTTGCTGAAACTAATATGCTGATAATCAAAACTGGCAGGATTCCTTTAAAACAGTCATCCTAGAAGCAATATACTTATTTTACTGATTCTGTGACTACTCAAAATATTTTTGTAGAAAAACTCTTTTAGAAATGGACTCAGATAAACTTTAGAGCCACTCAAGAACTAGTATCTCCATGTTGTAACGTGACTCTCTACTTTTACCCAAAAGAGTGATGTTAACCAGTCTGATTACAAATGTTATACCATCACATAAATTTGGCTGTAAATGGCTCTTAGCAATTTCTATATGTCAAATTCACCTACAAAAAAGCTTATAGGTCTGAAACAAGAGTTTCAGAAATAACAGAACTGTTGGAACAAACACTTCAAGCAAGATAATATTCATTTGGATATGAATAGCTGTCATTCTTACATTAGTAAAGGAGGGAATATCTTTAAAATTCCCTTATGACTACAGAAAGGACAGTACCTCAAGTAATAAGCCATAGTCAATTAAAATAGAAAAGACAAATATAAAATAATTTTAAACACTAAATAACATATATTGGCACCTCATTTGTCTATTGAGGGGTAAAAGAGGCCTTCTCAAAATTATACTGCCCAGGAAACAAAAGTTTGTTTTTCCAAGGAACAGTTTTTTAAAATAACATGTTTTTAATAAAAGTCTTTCTAAAATGCTTCCCACATTTCTGTACCTTCTTTAAGATGTGACAAAAATTAACTTGACCTTTTTTTAGTAACCTGTTGTTGGGAGCCAAGCAGGCTGGCTTTAGGGAAGTAAAACTTGTTTTACTTCTGCATCTGAGGAATGTGCCTGATATGGCCATTTCCCTGGGAGACTCTAAAGAAAGAAGACTATCTGAGTACTTGGAAGAATTGCCTTGGGGAACTGACTCCCTCTCATTTACTCTGACCTTCAAGTTAACTGGTAGAGAGAAGGGTGTGTACTGCTTACTGAGGAAAGTGGCTAATCCAGCCAGTTCCTTTGGACACAAAAGAAAGATAATTGGATTATGGAAGACAAGGCCCTAGGAAATCTGACCTTTAGGCTATTGCTGGAGAGTTAATAGATGATCTGCTTTTGAAGGAGGTAATGCATATTTTCATTGTTAAACTGCATGTACTCAAACTGCATATATTGGTGATGGGAAATAAACTCGGGGCTTCACCATCAGTGAAGACCGGCCACATCAGCAATCGTGTGAGTGTGTCTCTTTCTTTAATTCCCGCTCCCCCCTTCAGGTACTGATCGACTTGTGGCGG
>PVJL010012684.1:0-18269 GCA_004026885.1 Lyroderma lyra | reverse complement strand
CCTGTGCATATCAGTTTAAGCATTCTCCTTTTTGAAAATATATACCAATCTGTTAAATTTTTTCTATCTACTTTCCTCTGCAGTCTAGAGGTCAGCTGACTTCTTGGTTAGAAGGTTAACTATCTCTATTCCTTGTATGTGTACATTCTATTAAAGTCCCCAAATCTTCCCTTCTAGCTTGTTCATCCTTCTAACCAGTTCATTAGAAGAAAAAGCCTTGGAAAGTAGAAAATTAAATTAGTAAGAAATGTGCAAGAATCAATTAGGCTACAATCATCTAGAGTGAAGTGCAGATCTTGAAAGGAGACATTCAAAGGCTTTCTCCTCAGGACCAAGTATAGGCCAAATGACTGACTAGCAGGTGAAAAATTACAAACTTGAAAGTGCTAAAGGTTAAAATTTTACATTCAGACCAAAAGTTATACACAATTTTATTCAAACATATATCTCATCCAAACTTTCAAATTTAAAACGGTAATAAAAGGAAGATTAAGGAAGCTCACTCACTGGTCATCTTTCTTTGGTGGGATATATAAACTTTCAGTCCAAAGCAATTCTTTTAAGACCTGCTGATTACTTACCTACAACCTCTGTAGCTTTTCTAACAAGTAGTAAAACACCTTGACAAATAATCTACACATATTATCTTGAAAGCAATTATAAAGGAGAGCAAAGTAATTTAAACAGGAGAGGAGAAATCAAAGGTAGTTTTTAACTCATTCCAAATATTCAATTCACTACAAGCAATCCTTGACTTATGCCATTCAACTTCCAGTGATTCATATTTGCAATCTAGCCAATTACACCTTTGTTTCTATGACACTGTTTTCCAAACTGCTGGCTGCAACCCATTTTGATGTATGCAATTAACTTACCCTTAATCAGTGTAAGTGCTATTTTGTGTAACAGGTTTTTATTTCATTTATATTAGTGTGTAATATGATGCAATAAAATATATTCCTTCTAGGTTAAAGCAAAAATTTAGGGGTGGGGATAGGGAATGGATTTAGGGCACTTAAGAGTACACATGTATTTCAACATTAGTCCCCTTCATGGAGTGCATAAAGCAAAGAACTCCTAGGGCTCCAAGTGTCAGTCTGCAACTCAATCTATTTCCCTAGGAACTTTCTGTTCAAAATCAATACAAGCCAATGTTCTCTGTGAAGTGTCACCAGGCTGTGGGCCGAATCTACTGTAGGACTGGGAAGGACCAGTGTTAAGTTTAGCAAAAAATTTTTTAAATTAGTTTTGGGTGTATAACTTTTAGCAAATTGATGATGGGGAAAGAGGATATAAATAAGAAATGGGCAAAGAGAGAATATCTCATGGACATAAAGTAGGAAAAGCTATATATGTTTTTCCTATTCTTGAAGGCAATTCCAAAGACAGAGTTCTAAAAATATTTAAAATAATGACAGCTTCAACAGGGAAGTACAAAGACTCTCTGAGAAGCTACTTTGATGAGCAATATCCATGTGAATATCTGAGGCTTTGGTATGTTGGGTTTAGTTTGTTTTTATTTGGTCTCATGACTTTCTGTTGCTCTCAGGTTCAATATGATAAATTCACGGATAAAAGGGAGAATGGGGACATAGACTGGTAAAGAATGCTATTAGCTCTTATAAAACAGACTTGAGGCTAAAAACTCAAGGCTTGACTATGGAACAGACAGGGCTCTCTATCTTTGAATTCTGCCACAATTCAAGGGACAATTTTAAAGCAATGTCATAGAGTGCACTAAGTATGGTGAGAAATCAAAAGAGGAAAACTCCAGGTACATAACTAACACCAGAGTGAGATCAGCTGAAGTAAATGCAGAAAAGCAAGTGGCTAATAGGCTTAAGTAGTTCAGAAAATTC
Source organism: Lyroderma lyra (assembly GCA_004026885.1). Classification (NCBI taxonomy): domain Eukaryota; kingdom Metazoa; phylum Chordata; class Mammalia; order Chiroptera; family Megadermatidae; genus Lyroderma; species Lyroderma lyra. The sequence continues at coordinate 16,410 of PVJL010012684.1, read as the reverse complement.
TCAAGAACACAGTCAACCAAGGAGATAATCAGGTTGGTTTTTGAAAGTATTAACAAATAATTCAAGTTTCATTTAAGGGTTCTATGAAAACTCTGTCTATAATAGAGTAATTCCAAATTCAACTTGAAAAAAAAGACCCTTTCATTTTGATTTTTTACAATTAAAAAGATCATGACAATGAAGTAAAAAGAGATTTTTAAAACTCTACATTCTAATCATGTTTCATTAAAATAGAATTTTGTGCTAGGCTATATGGTTATTTTATGTATTGTTTATAAAGTTTTATATTATATAATATATAGTTTTAAAGAAGTCAAAATATAATTTAAGAAAGTTACACATCAAGTGCTTGACCAAAATGGCATCTCTTATAACACTGTTTCTAAGAGAAAAATATTAAAATGACATGTCATAGTTTCCAAATAAACCTAACCCACAATAAGCAAGGAATGCCTGTATTTTCTAAAGGATTATTTTAAAGATCTTTTTAAAGATAAGTTGAGATGAAAATATACAGTAAGGAAGAAATCTAGAGCAATAAAGATGTTTAAACAATATACCTCTTCCTCTTCCCCCTGGAAGCAAAGGTGAGAGTCTGAGTGGACACCCCAACAAAGCTGGATGGAAGAGGAAAGCTCTTGTTTCGGATGAAGGTCGACCTAATGGTGAGGGACCTGATGGGGAATGCTCTGGAATAATTAAAACAGCATATTTAAATTCATAGTTTTAATTAGTTACACTAGAGATAAGAATCTCATTTCAACAATTATCATCAGGCCCATCCTATTGCCAGTTTAATTTAATCCATGTCCTGAACAGTAACTATGCCTTGGGTTTTGGTAACATGGGACAGAGTTAAATATGGAAACCTGTGTTTCCATAAAGTCTGTCTACCAAATGTCCATTTTAGTCAATAAAAACATGATCTTCTTGATAATTAATACACATCTATAACAATACAATAGTAACCAAACGATACTGGTGATAATTTGGAGTTATAAGATTTGGTGGACATAAACTTTGGTTCAGTTTGGTTTTTAATGACAGCATGCTTCCAGATACTTCAGCTGGCGAGGGCTGTCTATCACATGGAAGGGCTCAGTTAAAATCAGAGCCAGATAGACTGTGTTGGGCCATCAATTATTTAAGTAAAGCTTCAGATTATGAGAAGCAGATGAAAAGCATAGAATACTCTAAAGCATCAGAAATTACTTTCAATTCATTAGCAGTGAAAAGTCAGTTTACATACACTAATTCATAAAAAATTGTTACTTTACCGATAAACTATATAATCAAGAACCCTATCATTTTACAAACATCACCATTCCCAAATAATGATTAAGCTTCAAAGATCAAAAAACAAATAAATACCATTAAAATAACTTTCAAACATTATTTTCATTCTGTAGTTTATATATAATATTCAAATGCAGTTACGACAAAAGATCAAAGCATTATTTACCCTCCCTGAGACTTCTGCATTCATTTCAGACAACAATTCTCTCCGTATAAATCATCTCTCTCCTAACTTTGCTGCTAATTGAAATTTGTAATAATCTGCCATCTTTAAAATGTACAAATAAGACTTTCATTTTAATGAAACTGGACTCTCAAAAATGTTTTTTTTTATTTTTCAAAGGTTGTTACGATGGAATTCTACCTTTATAAAGATAGATTTATTTTCAGTGTCTCAGAAGCTTAATTCCAATTCAAAAATTATTTTGAAAATTTTTAATTACTTAAAATAGTATGAGATCATTAAAGATGCTAACTCATTAATGAATGAACTATTAAATATTAAATATATCTTCCAAAGACTTGGTCTACTTTTGGAGTATTAATGTAATCAAAACTCAGATTACTCAGGTTTTCCCAACTTCTAATTAATATTTTTAAGTAATTCAAAAACCAACTATTTTAATTCTCATTTTTATAATTCAAGCAAATACCAAAGAATCATTTAAACAGTTACAATGCTATTCCATTTAAGCATTCCTTACCCATTCATTCTCCCAAAAATAATTAATGAATACTTTTACAATATGCCAAGCACTTTGCTTTTCAAGGAGCTCAAGGTATGAATATATATCTCTTATAAAATCCCACTGAGAAAGCGAGAAAGCAATTATTTACAGTGTAGCTAGGAAAACATAACTCAGAAACTTGGGAGACTGTGAGAAAATTCAGATTAGAATTCTAGCTCAAAAGTCTAAAGTACTTATAAATAATAGTGTTAAATTTACATTAATAAAAACTGTATGTGCAATATATAAAAATACATATGTATTTCTAATAAGGGGTTAAAAAAAGAGACTACTTCTGCCAAATGTTGTATTTGGAACATCAAGTGCATAAGGATCTTTTTCTAAAAGTTCAAATTTAAACTGTTTCAGTTAATCTGCAAATAAAGAACAAGCATCTCTAAGTTATTTGTCCAAAAGAAGCACCCACATTTCAAGAAAAATGCCACTATCAAGTACAAGATACTCTTCACTTTCTCAATAGCCACATAAAAGAAATGGATCCTTTAAAATTATTCTGACCAAAATAATTTCTGACCAAAATAACCCCAGTACTTATTTTAGGGTAAGAAGTTTCTTTTTACCTAATGATACTGGTATTTTGTTAATGTTTGGAATTCTTTTGTTTTTTCTTCAAAATCAGACTACAAAGAGTATAATATCACACAATTCAAATTTTAGAAATAGAAGAGTCCTAGAAGGTCAACCAGTCCAAGCTTATCATTTTTCAACTGAGGGAAATGAAGCTAGGAGTTGAAAAGATTTCTTCAAACTGGAAGTGCCAGGATTAAAATGCAGGGCTGCTGGCTCTAAGTCATGTACGTTGTCCACTGTAATGTTACCCATATGATTCCAACCATAACATAGAATTGGAATCCAATTAAACTCATGCTATAATTTTACTCCTAACCTTTTTATATTAGAAAGAATCTTATTTCTACTTCTTGACCATTAGATCTGAAATAGATCATTTAATCATTTCATTTTAATTTTTGAGTAGAAAAAGCAAGCAAGAAGACTAAAACTAATATTGGATAAGGTTAATAGTACATTCTGGCAAGAAATTATAACACTCTGGGAAGACCATTACAATCCTCATAGAAAAGCATTTACTCTTCCTTTCGACGGTACATTGGGCACTTTTATCTTCCCTTTCATTATTGTAAAGTAATGCTACCCAATACATTCAAACCAGGGGATAACAGAAATAATAAACATTTATTTTATCCATTTATCTATTAAAAGATGCTGATACTCAGAGAATCACTATGTCAGAGATATTTATCCTTTCTCTTTCCAGTCCATGAAATCTCCCTCTACCTAGCCTGTATTGTTCTAAGTTTTGTTACACCTTTTACAAAAGAATCTGTGAACCCTTCTGTTAGAGTGACCTCTCTACAACAAGTGTTTCAAAGAAAAAAATCTAGTAACTCAAGTAAAACTTATAAATATTTTACCATTAGATATGCTGGATTTACTGCAATTTTTTCTTGTTTGTCTTTATATAAGTATTAATTAATTAATAAAATAATAACTAAGAATAAAAGTAATAATTAGTTTTTAAAGTATTCACATTAAGATACTTACTTTTGTCTGTTGTAAGCATTTTCTTTCATTCAATCATTGAGGTTTCTTTCAGCAGTCCGAACTGCCAACTTAAAGAAAATAGTATTTTTAAAATACAAACTTAAAATGATAGGTACATGTACATAAATATTTCATGGTGGCTTACAAATATCACAATCACTTCAGTAAGTTTGCACTTCAGTAAACTCTACGTAAAAAAAATTTTAACTTAGGGAATCATTTTAAAAGGGAATGAATTTCATGTAACCAGAAGATATGAGCCTAATAAGGCTGGAGTTCAATCAGGTACTTGCTGATAAATGCTGTTATCTAGATGTGAAATCAAGAGTTAGCATTATTTGGTGTTGCAAATATCCAAATAAAGTGACAAGAGCAATGGAATGGACCCAGCTTAGGGCAGTGGGAATGGAGACTCAGGATCATTCATTATCCATGGCAGCACTGGCTATGGAACAAGGTAACCATCTCCAGAAAGCAATTACTGTCATTCTGTGAAACCATAAAGGTCTAAAAGAGTTTCACAGCATGCTGGTACAGGCAATTCTTTTAAATGGCTGAACAGAATCAAAGCATGCTGCATGTCTGCTAAGTACAAAGCACTGTATATGTAATATCCTTTATTCCTTTACCTTTCTCTAGCAACATTTTTATTTAATAAAAGGTTAGAAATCAGAATTTATGTTAGAAAGCAAAGCTTACACTTGCAATAAATACCAAGAATATGCAATATTCCCAGGCAGTGGTAGTCAAAGGTTAAACTTGTATAGATTACTGTATGTTTCCCAGGCATTCTGTGCACTCTCCATATTAGAAACAGCCTTGTGTGGAATACCAGACCTGCTGAACTAATGCATATGTACCTGTCATATAAAGACAGGTATGAGGGTGGCCTAATAAATTTTGCCTCGACTGTAGTATTTTTTGTAACAGTAGATATATCTGGATATAATCAGTTCTGTGAAGTCACATGGTATCTTCCGTTCATCATTCTTGACCTTGCACACACAGATGCTTACATTTTTCACCACGTACACATTGAAATGAAAGTGTTTGGACCAAGAAACAGGCAACATGACCTTCCCAGCTGAGGCCTGAGTTTTGAATTTTTTCAGCTGAGGTAATCCCTTATGGAGGTATTACATGGACTGCATTTTGTTCTCAGGGTCACAATGATAGAGCCAAGTTTCACCACCTGTAATGATCATCTTTAAGAAGTTCTCACCTTCTTATTCTAAACTTTCCAGAAGTTCCAAGAAATGCATAACTCTTTTAGCTTTCATTTCATTAGCATGCATGGGACCCACCTGGCACAAGCTTTGAGGAATCCAAGAACACTAGAAATGTATACCACTCTCTCCTTAGAAAAACCTAATTTACCAGCAAATTCTTTTTCTTTGATGTGACGATTTTCACAGATCAGCTCTTCAATGCGTTCTTGATGGAGCTGATCACTTGCAGTCACAGACCTTCCACTGCATGTTTTGTCATTCAAATCCACTTGCCCACTTATCCATCTTTGAACCACCTTACCCAGCCTCTTACTTCATCATATCAACACAATGATCAGCATAAATGGCTTGCATTCAGTAACAGCAGGCTGTTTGAACTGAATGCCTGAACACCCTTCCATTTTGATGTGCACTAGGTGTGCAATAATGGATGCGATATACCATATGACTACACAGAACAGTTACATTGAGATATGTCTAATGCAAGCTTGTCCAACCCAGGGCCCAGGACAGCTTTGAATGTGGCCCAAAACAAATTTGTAAACTTTATTAAAACATTATTAACATTATGCACAGACTTAATTTTTTAGCTCATCGGCTATCATTAGTGTGAGTGTATTTTATTGAGTGTGTGAGTGTGGCCCAAGACAATTCTTCTTCCAATGTATACCAAGGAAGCCAAAGGTTGGCCACCCCTTATCTGATGTAACAAAAAATATTACAGTGGAGACAAAATTTATCACACTGTCCTTGTATATTAACTCAGTCTATGACCATAACTTGTTACAAGTGAAAGAACTATAGTATCAATGTGTTCACTGAGCTACATAGGAGAATTGACTTTAACTGGCCAAATTATGTAAATATTTACAAGAAACATAGTTTAACCATATTTTAGCACTCACTATGAAAAAGATTCCATGTGTAAGTCTTTTTTCCAACATATATTCATATAATCAATATTGTACTAACAAAATATTACACCACAATTTTAGTTAACAAAAATACCAATTCATTTAACTTTTAATAATGCAGGACCAAAATTACTTCTAAATGTTTTCTATGCAATATAACATGTTTACCCTTAAGCTAAGACACAAAAACTGCATAGTTAATAAGTCAAAAGTAAGTTCTACTATGATTATAGTGTAATATATGTTAAAGGTACACCTACAACAAAAAATATAAAAATAAACCAATGACAAATGATTACAGGCTTTTGAAAAGTTTTTACACCCAAATGTTAGGTAAAACTAATTTCAGTGAATGACTACAGTGTAATCTAAAACACTGTATTTAGATAATTGAATACTTACAATATGCAAAAAAGCACTCCATTAGCTATAGGGGCTAAGAAAAAAGAAACAGTCCCTCTCTTAAGAAGCTTACAGTTGTGGTAAGGACAAATACAAATGAGCACACTACTTGCCATAGGATGCAAAAAAGTAAAGTAAAACTCTCTGAGTTCAAAAGGAAAGGTCAAATCTAATCTTAGTAGATAAAGTAATATCTGAAATTATGAAATCTGATCATCTGAAAGTGGAAAAAAACTAAATGTTTATCAAATAAGAAAGGTTTATATAAATTATGAAATTTTAATAGAAAATTATCTGTTATTTAGAATAGGTTATACAACATTAATATATAATTTTATTTCTTAAAAATATATATGTGATTTTATGTCCAAAGGTATTCAAAAAGGTATGGAATAAATGAAAGTAATACTGCTGATTACTTCTTTGTAGCTTTCTATAAGATCTGAGCATATGTTTAATGGGTATATATTACTTTTATAAAATCTGAAAAGTATCTTCATTTTGAGACATAAAGGGCATATTTACTGCATACTTTACTTTGAAGTCTAGGAAATTCAATGTATAGTACCAGGAAAAACAGAAGACTTGGAATCTAAAAGGTCAACATGCCAATCTCCACTCTTGACTCTCTTTTTTTTTTTTTAATTCATTTTTATTGTTAGACTTATTGGGGTGACATCTGTTAGCAAGGATTACATAGGTTTCAGGCATACAATTCTACAGTGCATTGTCAACTTGATGTATAATAAGTTCACCACCTAATGTGACTTCTCTTTCCATCACCTTATATTTAGCTTCCCCCCCTCCTCTCCCACCCCCTCCACTCTTGACTCTCTTATCATGTGACCCTGAACTCTTTCCTCATCTGTAAAACCTGAATTATAATACCTATTTACAGAATACCATGTGGATAGATGACTAATATATGTAAAAATCCGGTTAAGTACAGTGCCTACACCATAAGCGTTATTAACAAACATCCATTCCTATTCATCTTTAGAAAAAAATGAGCAGTTGAGAATGTACATTTAGAAAATGATGAGTGGTGAATACTAAATTCATATTCAAGCCCAGCTTAATTCAGTAACAGATCTTCACATGAACTCTCAATACAGAATGTACAAAATCTTGAATTGAAAAGAATCATGACATTCAACATATCTAATTTTTCAGCCTAAACTGGAATCTCCACTCCAAAAAACACCCATGCCTAAGAAATACCTTCCAGGCTTCAGGATAACAATAATAATAACAGTGAGCACTTACTGAGTGCTTACTCTGTGCCAGGTACCTGGCTAACAGCCTTCTATGAATTATCTTATTTAATCATTACAGTAATTCTATGAAATAGGTACTAATGATATTTTATAGGTAAGCAAACTGGTGAGGGGGGCAGGAGACCAACCAAAACAGGATGACTCCAGACCCCATGTATTCACCCACTGTGCAAACTGTCTGCCCTTTAAGACTCCTAGGGCAAAGTCTTCCAAAGGCAGGCTATTCCAACAGTTCTACATGTTAGAGAAAACACTTTGATAATTAGTCAAAATCTGCATCCTTATGATTTCATCACATAGTTCTTCTGGATTACTGACATGCCATTTCTCATTATGGTTTTTTTTCTTAATGCCTATCAAGTAATTCAACCCTGGGAATCAGGTACCAGAATTTTTAGAATTTTTAGAACTTTTCAAACTAGAAAGGGTCTTCAGCATCACTTAGTCTGGTGCTAATATTTTACAGAGGAGTAAACAGGCCCAGAGAATTTTAAGTAATTTGTCCACAGTAATTAGTGGCAATCCAGTGCCCTGAAACAATAAATCCATGAGCATTACATCACTTCCCCCAGAGAAAGTATAAAACCTCCTTGCAAAGATGCAATGTGCTGAAAGCAAAGAAGAAAATTACCAGATTTTAGGAATAACTGTGCCATAACAAAAAATACAGTTCATAAGGTACATAGAAAAAGAAAATGATTTTTAAAATACTAACTTTATATTGATAAAATAAATTTGATAAAAGAGCCTAAAATAATTTAATCCTTACCCAATTATCATGTGCTTTCTTCTCATGGGAAATAATCTGAAAAAGAAAAACACTGTAATACTGGTCATGACTTTTCTTACCTGGAAAACATTCACATGTACAACTATGATTGAGTACAGAACTCATCAACTCAAAAATAACCTAAGAATCTCTGAAGTCAGTAATAGTTTAAAGTAAATTTTCATATATAAATGATCTACTTATACTTTTAAAGTGAAACTGAATGTAAAGACAACTAAAATTCTGTCTAGTAAATTTCTATTTTATGCAATAATCAACTCAAAATGAGTTGCCAATTAAGAGAAAATCAACCTGTCTGATTATGAGACCCCAATGCTGATATATTTTATATGTTTGTGAAATACACATTTTCAAACCAGAAGACAAGGCAACTTTAATTAAGATCTCTTTTCTCAGAATCTCTGGCTCCCTAGAAATGTTCCATAGCCATATGCAAAACCCCAACAGAGGTGTACAACTAGTCAAGTAAGATCCTCTTACATCCAAATACAGATGTCAATTCAAACATATCAGAATTGTTTCAAGTTAGACACACACAAACACACACACACACACACACTTGCCCTTGATAAGACTGAATGGTTCTCTCTAATTCTTCTTCAAGATCTTTGGCTCACTTTCTACAGGAAAGAAATAATCATTCTACTATTAACAATATACTAAGAAATGACACATCACAGTTTCCATTAACAAAATTAATTAAAGCACCCAGAGTGCTCTGTTTCATGTAAAAAACAAAACAAAGAAAAAATTTCAGAATTCTGCATTTTAATCACCTTTAAGAAGTTCTAAAGTATGTTTTTTCCTGATAGAATTTTAACATTAATTAAGCTTTAAAAGTCATACACCTTGGGTTTGCCTAAACCACAGGTCATGCAAATATTTATTTGGTACAATGGTTTAGTTTTATTTTCAAAAAGTATGATCTAAGATTTATTCAGATCTCCATAAACTTAATAATTCTAAAAAAATTAATCTGTGTGAAATAAAATGTTACCTGTTACCTTCATAAGACTAACAAGATAATTTCTTCTTTTGGCTAAAACTCAAGCTGACTCTTCCTAATGTAAAAGGAGGTATCACCACTATTTGATATGCTGCTGATATAAGACTTATGGTCTTATACACACTTCTTCAGAACTTCAATTGTGGCTCGGTCTTTTTGTGGCATACTTCTTCAGTTCATTACCATTGTACACATTCTACCCCATTTGAACCAAAGAGGAAAGATTTTGAAATTAATAGCTACTGATAATTTTCTTGAGATTAACAAAAAATGGAATTGTTCATGTTCAAATACAACTGATGTGAAAGATTTACTATCTCACACACTGAAAAAGATTATTTTCCTTTTTGTATCTTCTGTGTCAGCAATTCTCACCCTCTGGGTCATGACCCCTTGGAACTGTATTAAAGGGTTTGCGGCATTAGGAAAGTTGAGAACCACTGCAAGGCATCTAAATGAAAATAGTAAGACTAAAATGCATTGTGCTTTTTGGGGGGCTGCTTTATTATTTTTTCTGGTATTGGACTTTTAGATACCCAACCCACTTCAAAAAGACAGGGGTAAAATAAATGTAATACCTATACATCTCCAATTCTTCAGCTGCATGGCTGATCTTTTCATCTGCTCTGGAAAGTTTCTCCTCTCTCTCTAACCGGTAATTTTCTTCTACTGTTAACTTCCTTGAAACAAAAAGTGTTTTATTTCTTTTACTATATGTCATAAAGTAATCAATCATATATCTTTTATTATATAACAACTGGTGCTTCCCAGAAAGTAATTTACATAATTCCATTAAAAAATCACCTGCCAGGAAAAAAAGTACCTGTAAACATTCCTGGAATGCAATTTAATGTTACAAACTCAAATTATAAAGCATCTTGTGTAATAAAAGTACTACTAATATAAAAATTTCTACTTATAGTACTAATATAGGAAGTTTTCTATAAGAAGTTATCACAAAAATAAGATGATCAAAGTTAAATATTAATAAAAACTATTATGACTATGTTATCAGGATTATTTATTATGTAGAAGCATTATACAGAAGCATTATATTTATTGAACAAGAAGTTACCAACTAATGAACTATTTCTCAATTTTTCAGTTGGTTGTTAAGTTGTTAATATAGTTAGTCTTCCCAGCCACTTCACCAAAAAGATAAAAACCTTACAATGAAACCAAAGTTAACAGTAGTCCTGCTTACCACTTCTAGTTCTTTTAATAATAATAGATAATTTATTGTGCCCTTTGCATGTGCCAGAATTTGTATCTGTTCTTAGACCTTTACATGTATTATCCTATTTAATGACCAAAATAACTCTATAAGAAGGGTACTATTTACAAATTTTTTTTAAATGAAGTACAGAAAAACTAAATAATGGACCAACACATAGAGTGATCAAATAGTGACTCCATTATACCATATTACTAGCATTGTTTCATATGGTATCATTAATAACATTGGTCCCTCAAGAAATACTTATTGAACACCATAGAAAAACACACTTGGATTCCAAACTGTGGATGTCTCCCTTCTTCATGTACTTTGGGGAGGAACATGATAAACAACTGAAGAAATTCTACAGGGAAGTAGTAAATGTTTTATATTCTACATACTATATTACCTATTGCTTAGAAAGCACTTCCCAGGTCAATCATTTCATAGGTGTTTACAAAATAAAAGTCATTTCCTTGGGAAAAAATAAAAGTGCAATGGGCTTGGGGATGGAAGAGAAGTGTTTTTACACACTATGCAGATTCAAAATGGCCAGAAATTCTTTTTTTTTTTTTAATGACACAAGAAATTTTATTTATTTATTTAATTATTTTTAAATTCATTTTTATTGTTAGACTTATTGGGGTGACATCTGTTAGCAAGGATTACATCAGTTTAGGGGAGGGAGTGGGAGAGGAAGGGGGAAGCTAAATATAAGGTGATGGAAAGAGAAGTCACATTAGGTGGTGAACTTATTATACAACAAGCTGGCAATGTACTGTAGAATTGTATGCCAGAAATTCTTTGACACCTCTCCCATTAAGAGTTGAAGTCTATGCCCCTCCCCTTGAATTTGGGTGGGCTTGTTAATGATAAAAATTAGCCTGTGAAAGGAAGCCCAATGATAGAATTAAAAAACAATCATATCTCACACTTCACATATTTAAAGCAACATAAAGTTTCTATACGATTTCACCTCTTTCCAATATTAAATTTGGAAAAGTGCAAGTAATGTAATATATGAGTAGGAAAAACATCAATCCAGCATCTACAAAATGACTGAATCTGTACCACACCATATGCAGGCAAGAATTTTAATCTAACATTTTACTATTAATAGCACTATCAACTCTATATTCAACTCTGATGAACAACTGGTGGCATCATTCATTGAATGTGAACAGTAAGTATTTTAATTTACATGCAAGAATGGAATGTACAATATTTTGGGAGTTCATAGCATTTCAAATAATGAATGAAATCACAGTAGAAATAACACACATACAGTTAGGATTCTGCTCAGCTGCCCATCCTTGGTTTGAGTATCTACAGAAACTTTTCCTTGAAATTTTAAACATTACTCATTAAAATGCTGTATCAATAATATCTTTCTCTTTGTCCAAAAGATACACTCCAAAGCACTTCTCTCATTTCAATAACCCTCTTTTATGTCCAAATTTTACTCACAATATCTTTCATCCTAACCTAATAGAGCTCATTCCTAGGTTTACTGATATAAACCATGAGGCTACTCTGTAGCTCTAACATTCAGTCAAGTTTGTTTCTCTTTTATACCCTGAGCAGTCCCAGAAGTTCATGATGAATAGCAAGGTTTTAAAATTTGAATAGAATCCAAAGCATGACTGAAGTATACAGTTTCCAGTGAAAGCACTTAACCAATGACTCAGCACCAGGAGGTCAATGGAGCAGTAGTATTCTCTACCAGTGTCCAATACATACTACAGGATCTCATTGTGCCTGCTACGTTACATCTTACAAGAGTGGTCACAAACCCTAAATTAGCAAATGCTCCTAAGAGAAATACAAAATTAGGTTCCTGTAAGCTCCAGGCACAGAATTTTCATCCATCAATCATGACATAATTATTTTATATATTTCTGTTTGAAGACACCTTATTGAATACATGCTGTTGATTAATTAACAATGAACTCACGGTCAATCGCATTACAATGAATACCCGAACAAAGTTGATCTCATACAGCCTTCTTAGGGACACCAGACAGCACTTTGGCACTACACCACTTGGGTCAGTTTTAGAAAGGTAAATCGCCAAGAGTAAGTATATAAAAATGTGGCATTAAATGTAGTACAAAAAGGACATTCAGAAAAGGAGAGCAGAACAAGGAGGGAGTGTCACTGGGAATGTTCACCTGGGGCAAGTCACATTTCCCACCATTCTGTGCATGTCTAACGCTCCACAAATACTGATTTTGGGGTCACAAACCAATTTTCACAAGTAGGCAAATTTGCCAATACAGAAGCAACAAATAATGAGGATCAACTGTAATACCTTTCATTAAGTGTGTAATGAGGTTTAAAAGTCCATTACATTTTATTTGTTATAGAAATATCTGAGTGTCTGGAGTCTCCTGGTAGGCATCTCCAGGGTCCTCTGTGCACCTGTGCAATCAGGCACCAGCAGACATGTGTACATAATCTTTCACTCCAACATGTAAATGTACTAAACATATTTATTCCTGTATTCAACAAATATGTATTGAGTACCCACCATGTGCCAGACATAGGTATAGTCAAAAGAGAAGAGAACAATTCTCTCATGGAATTTACATTTAATGTGAAGAAGATAAAAATGCATGAATGAATAAAGATAATCAATCAATCATCTGTGAAGAATAAGGACTCTGAAGAAAAAGCAAGCAAGATAAGAGGATAAGGAGTGGCAGGCATTATTTTAGTTGGGCTAGCCAGGAAAGGATTCTTTGAAGTGACCTTTGAATATAGACCTAAATTAAATGAAGGACTGAACCTTCTACAGGGAAATACCATTCCAGGCAGAAGGAGCAAATACAAAAGGCCCTGACATACAGAAGGGGGTGGCATGCTAAAGGTCATCAAAAAGATCAGTGTAACTGTAACATAGCAAGCAAAAAAGAAAATGAGTAAGCTAAAATTAAAGAGGTAGCCAGGGGCCAGATCTTAAAGGGCCTTGTAGGCCATGACAAAACCTTTGGATTAAACTCTGAGTGTGGCATAAAGACTCTTGTAGGAGAGTGACAATACTCACTTATGTTTACAAAGGCAATGGTGCTGAAATATAGAGCAGGAAGTAAAGAGGAGAGAGAGAGATTCCACTCAGTATGTTATTGCAATAAATCAGGTACTGACTTATGATGGCCTGGATCAGAGTAGTAGTATAGGAGGTGGTGAAAAGTAGTCAGATTCAAGATAACAGGAAAGCTGGCAGAATTTGATGATAGAATGAATGAATGTGAGATTTAAGAGAGAAAAGTCAAGAAAGGTTTGATCAACTGCCCTGAGCAACTCAGCAAATAGGTGCTATTTACTGAGACAAGGAAGGGTTTGGTAGGAGCAATTTACACAGGGAAAAGGAATCAGTTTGACATATATCAGAGAGGGAACTGTTTAATTACTAGGATGTCCACTCCTGATTCCCTGATCTAGCTTACAGTATTAGGAAGACTAATTAACAATAACATGCTGAGTACTTGTAAGAAGTCAAGGAGGATTTTGCGAACCAGCTTGCAAAGTCCAGTATCACTTACATTTTCGTCATTGAAGAAAAAGTGTTTCAAGATCAAAAAACTTTCTTAAAAAATGAATTGATGAAATACAATCCAATCATATACAGAACTTTGGATGATCACATAAAATGCATATGCAACATTTTTAAGCTATTTTACTTGCCATTCAGGAGCATTAGCAATGTAATTTTTATTACCTGTGAAGTGTCATTTCATTTTCTTGATACAGTTCAGTTATTACTTTAAGTTTATGCTGGAGCTTTTTATTCTTACTTTCAAACTGTTCATTTTCTGACTGCAAGGATGGTCTTTCAGTTTGGAGATTTCTAACACATTCTATGTGAAAGTTTTAAAAGTCACAATTAAAGGAGTAAATATTTTGATTTGCATATTGACATTTCACAGACAAAAGTTGATAAAAATAAATTATTAATAAACTAAATTATTTCCAACAACAGAAAATCTATAAGGTATTTTTAATTTTACATCTGTTGACTTAAGCTTTAAACTATTGCCAAGAACAATCATTTAATAAACATTAATGTTGGATATTATCTCTATTACATTTAGATCATTCCCTATTGGAAAGAAAAGAAATAAACAACACTTAAATCCTCATTATATTGTTGTACTTCTATTGTAACTATTTTGTTTCCAATCCTCTGTATCTTAAAAGAGCTCTGTAAATGATTACCATAGACAATAAGCAGTTTAGAAGAAAACCTTGTTATAAATAGAGATAATCAATTGTAGAAATTTCTCTTTCATGATCCATGAAAAAAGATTTGGAAGGAGGGTACAGGTGGACATAGAGTCTCCAAATACTTGCTTCAGAAAATAATAAAGATTTTCCAAATCATTTTATTAATGGATAGGGTACCTGGTAACCAGACTCCTTGGTATCTGATACTAAATAGTTCCTTGCTGAGAGTCTGTTAATATACTAAACTATGGATTCCTTGAAAGCAGGCTCTGTATCTTTTCCTCCTGTGAGTCTCCCATGGCTTTTAGTACTTACTCTGCATCAAGTAGAGCAAAAGCTTGTTTTTAAGTTAATCCAAAATAATACAACTACCAATATTGTTTGAATAAGGTTATAATCTTGTTTTTACTAATCCATACCTTTGGTGGTTCAACCTTTTGAAAAACTCTTTTATTTTAAATACAGTTTAGAGTTGCAGGGGGAGAAGACAAAATGGCGACTGGAGAGGAGGTTCCTAAAGCCTCTCCCAGAAAACACAATTGAACGCCGTCCAGGAGCCAAGAAAGAGGACCCTGAGTGACAAACCGGCTGTTGAGAAATCAACAAATCGCAAGTAAACACCTGAAGACTGGGGAGAAGGGGGCGAGTCGGGGAGAGGGAAGGGAGCAGAGACGGACCACGCAGGATCAGGAGGCGATCCCTGCTGACTATTCGGAGCTGCGCAGTTTGGGGGAGGGGAGAGAGACTGGGGAGCTGGGGACAGAAGGAGTTTGGGAGCCAGCCTCTGGAACTTTTGAGTGGTAGAAGGGCTGAGTGAGGACTCTGAACTGCAAAGAAGACACCCCAGCTCTAAGCCACCTGGAGACCTACACAGGGCTGCAGTTCCTGTTCCCAGCCTGCTGCAAAGGCGACCTTGCTGTCACAGGCCAGGCCCAAAGCTTTGGACTTATGGAGTGGGCACTTCCTCATGCACTCCAGAGTTCTGAAAGCAGTGTGAGCCTTTTGACAGCCAGGTACTGAATCAGGGCTGGGAAGAAAGACTGATTTGATTTGCTAGCATTCACCCCAGCTAGCAAAAACAGCTTCCTTAGCAAAGGGCAGAAGGCAGAGCCAACTTTGGAAAGCCTTTTGTTGGCCTCTCCACAGGATATATGCGCATAGCCTCCAAAGGCAGTAGGAGATCAGAAACAAGAAACTAACAGCCCCCTCTTCCCCAAAATTTGACCCCCAGTGCCACCTAGTGTCTGCCCTACAGCAAGACACCACAAAAGAAATAATCTGGGCACTGAACATAAAGCCCTCATGTCAAAGAGGAAGAACCCAGCAGACAGGATGAATTCCTTAAAAACTAAAACTCCTCAGAAAGAACATGAAATTAACCTAGAAGATAGCCTGTTACAACTGGAAGGGACTCACTTAAGTGACGGAGAATTCAAAGCAGCCATTCTAAAGATTGTGAGAGAAATGAAAACCTATTGGCAGAACACCATAGGTGAGATAAATAATATAAAAAACGATATAAACGACATAAAAAAGGAACTCTGTGAATAAAAAGAACAATTTAACAAAGAAATTCAAAACATAAGAAAGATTGAGACGGAAATACGAGAAATAAATAATACCATAAAAGAAGTGAGAAATGAAATAACTGCCATAGGAAACAGGACCAACCAGATGGAGGAAAGAATTAGTGATATTGAAGACCAGAACATGGAAACAGCTCAGAAAGAGGAAGAGAGGG
>PVJL010012683.1:0-35947 GCA_004026885.1 Lyroderma lyra | reverse complement strand
GCCCGACACAGGTTGTGAGAGGAGAAGTGAAACCGGGGAGTCGGGGAATCCCCAGCACTGAGCTTCCTCTTCCCAGACCCCGCCCTCGGGGCTGAGACCCTGACAGCCCCGCTCCCAGGGGACCTGGGAGGTTGTCCTGACCCCTCCTCCTCCACGGAGGGCTCTTTGTCACACCATCTCCCGTGTCCCGCCTGTCCCGGGGGCTGTGTGACAAAACCAGGCTGGGATCAGCCCCTCTTCCTCCTTCTGCTCCCCGGAATCCCTCTCCCTGAAAAGGACTCCCCCCTCCCACCCTTTACCTCCCCCTCTGGACTCTTCTATAAAACTCACCCCCAGGGAGCCTGATGCTAGACAGTGAGCTCCTCCTGGGGATGTAGGAGGATTTTCTCTTTAATCCTAGGGAAGTTATGCCTGAAAACACAAGACAGAGCTTCTCATAGCGACCAGTCTCCTTTTTGTGGATTAACTCCAGTGGGGAAGGACATCTTGAAAGTTGCGTATCATTAGGAAGCTAATCTGTGAAAGAAGTGACTGGGCCCCTTGGTAGCGAAATGCGTCTAACCCAGGGGTGTCCAGTGTTTTGGCTTCCCGGGGCCACATTGGAAGAATTGTCTTGGGCCACATAAAATAACAATAGCTGGTGAGCTAAACAAAAAAGGTCTATGCATAATGTTTTAAGAAAGTTTATGAATTTGTGTTGGGCCTCATTCAAAGCCGTCAGGGACCTTATTCCGCCCTGGGCTGAGGATTGGACAAGCCTGTTCTAAACAGCACGGCAGTCAGACTCACAAGCTCCTAAATCTTCCTTTCCCAGATGGCACATCTGTGACTCCGGGTGTTGGTACTGTATCATGGTCTTGTTCCACGGCCCTGAGTGTCTCTGTGTGAGTCTCTCACATCCCAATACAAAGCAGCACATGGAGACAGTTGTTACTGTGTTTCAAGCAGAAGCAGGTCCACCCTCCAAGTTGCAAGTGTTCAATGCAGTGAAATGCCCTTCACCAGCGCTCCCGCGTGGCCTGTTTTTATGAATAATTCACATGTAAGACGTGTGTGTATTTTATTGGGACACATTGTTATTTTTAAACTGATTAATGTGAGGAGTTACTTTTTGGCAACTCCACAGATCCCTGGGAGGCCCTAGGGATTTACTAAAGATCTATAAAACAACATGACACATGTATATGTGTGTGCATGTATATTTGTATGTTTGCTGAGGAGCTCCTTTCTTGGATGTCCTTTGCAGAGACACTGTGCAGGAAGAGGGACCTAAAAGCAGTCAAGCACACACCGAGCTGAACCAAAACGATGTTTTCATCGAAGCCTCCGGGGCTCCTGTGCTGAGCCCGAATCTGGGGCGAACAGCTTGTCACTTCTCTTACTGCCTAGTCTCAGCACTTAATTTGAGATTTACTTCTTTCCTGTTCAAAATAGAAAAGGCTGCAGTCACTCTTGGGCATGAATTGTTTTCTGGAAAGCTAACATGAGACTGTCAGACAGTTGTATTGGATACTCACATGCTCAGGCTCCCACGTGACGGGAAGAGCAGTTTAGATAATCATTTTAGGTGTTTTACTAACACAGTAGTAAAATATGTAAAAAGTGTATGGTGATAGTGCTGCTGTTTATCTTACATTCCTTTTCTTATTTCCCATAAAACGTGTCTTCTGAGGCTGTGCGGTCAAGAGCTCTCCCTAGAATATTATCATTTGTGGATGCTTCTGAAAGTTTATATATTTTTATTCATTTAATTTCTTAAGGTGACATTGGTTAGTATAATTTTATAGGTTTCAAGTGTACGATTCTATAATGCATCAACTATGTGTTTCGTTGTGCGCTCTCCACCCGGAGTCAGTTCTCTTTCCATCACCATATATGTGACCCACCCCGGGTCCACCCCTGACCCCCTATGGCCGAGAATATTCCATCGTGTACGTGTACCACAGCTTCTTTATCCATCTATTGAGGGACACTTTGGTTGTTCCCATGTCTTGGCCATAGTTTGTAGTGCTGCAATGAACACAGGGGTACATATATCTTTATGGAGAAATGTTTTCAGATTTTTGGGGTACATATCTAGAAGAGAGATTGCTGGGTTGTATGGTAATTCTATTCTTAATTTTTGGAGGAACCTCCACACTGTTTTCCACAGGTTCTGTACCAGTTTATATTCCCACCAGCAGTGTGTGAGAGTTCCTCTTTCCCCACAGCCTCTCCAACACTTGTTATTACTTGTCTTCTTGATGTTAGCCATTCTAATGGTGTTTGATTTGTATTTCCCTGGTAGCTAGGGATGTTGAGCATCTTTTCATATATCTGTGAACCATTTGTATGTCTTGTGAGAAATGTCTGTTCAGATCCTCTGCCTATTTTTAAATTGGATTGTTTGTACTTTTGTTGTTGAGTTGTATGAGTTCTTAATGTATTTTGGATATTAGTTCCTTATTGGAGGTGTTGTTTGTGAATATCTTCTCCCATTCGGTGGGTTTCCCTTTCTAAAACAACACACTTAAATCTGAGAGTCTCACTGCTTTACAATTCTTTAGAACTCTGCCTCTTTCCCTCACCCCTGCTTCTCCAGCCCTTCTGTCTCTCACCCCTCAGGTTCTTCCCCCTTTAGTCTCTGCCACCCTCTGACTCCTGATTGTGGCACTAGTGCCAATCCTTCACCTGCCACCCAAGGACTATTCTCCCCACAGGGACTAGAGATCCTGCTAATGTGAGTCATTTCTTCACTAAAAACACTCCAATGGCTCTGTCTCCCTCTGGGAAGCCTCTAGAATGTAAGGCTCGCGAGCACAGTGGCATTGGGCTATTTAGGTCAGGGTTGTATCCCAGGCATATAAAGCAGTTCCTGATAGAAGACATTAAATTAATGGTTGATGAATTAATGATGATTGCATTAAGTTTAATTACATCACATGAAAGTCATAACCTGAAAAATACAAAAAGTTAGGAAATAGTTTATCACAGGTAATAGTGTGCATGTGAGTTCATCAGTTCATTCCAGTGGACAAAATGCTGTGCGTGTGTGTGCACGGCTGACCCTGTGTATTAGATCTCTAATGCTGCATAACAAATTACACAACCTAGTGGCTCAGAAATACCCCATTTATTTGGTCACAGTTCCTTAGTCAGAAATCCAGGTGTGGTGTGGATGGTGTCTCTGATCAAGGTGTCACAAAGCTGTGTCCTCACCCTGAGCTCAGGGTCCTCCTCTAAGCTCACGCAAAGACTGTTAACAGAATTCCGTTTTCTCCAGTTGTAGGTCTGAGGCCCCTGTTTCCCTGACAACGGGAAGTGGGGTGGGGGGTTGGGACCTGCTCCCAACACCCAGTGGCACCAGCAGTCTGCCATGTGGGCCTCCATTTCCCAAGCCCCCCGTGGAGAAACGCCTCACACTGAATCTCTCTCCCTTGGAACCTCTTTGCTCAGGAGGCGCCCCAATCAGCACTCACCGGATTAGGACAGTCCCACCCGGGAGAGTCCCCTGTCTCAAGGTCAACTGGTTTGAGACCATCTGCAAAATTCCTGACCAGCAGCACCTGCATGAGTGTTTTATTGAATAACTGGGGGGAATGTAAAGCACTAGAGTAGTTTGGGGGGACCATCATAGAATCAGCCTCGCACAGCCTAGTGCTTCCTTTTGTGTTTAAACCTTTGGCTGCGATGTTCGGATATATCCGAACGAACTTTTCCATCCGCTGACTGGCGTGTAGGAAAGCAGATGGACCTTTTCCTGTATTTTTGAGTTGTTTAAGAATAAATAACAATTGGAATTTTTATACTTTAATCATTTATTTTAATAAAATACAACACCTTAACTGTATTTACTTAAAAATATAAATACTGTAATTGTTGTAAAACTGTTATTCAGTGAGAAACTGTTTCAAGGTCTTTTCTCCATTTACAAGATTTTTAAATATGTTTTCCTGTGACTTGCACTGTCAACATCAAAGATGACTTGTATGTCACATTCTGTAACATTTTGTAAGAAATATTTTATGTGGGAGTTCCCTGGTGGTGTAGTGGCTTGGGGCTTCGGTGCTGGCGCAGTCGGTGCTGTGGCCTGGGTTCAATTCCTGGCCAGGGAGCTACCCACATACCAAATAAATAAATAAATAAATAAATAAATAAAGAAAGAAAGAAAGAAAGAAAGAAAGAAAGTTTGATTTGCTAAAAAAAGGAAATATTTTATGTCATCAATGCCATTAAGTTCTAACTTACCTATACTTAAATCTAATTGATGCCACTTGTATGTTTTGTGTATTTTTTGCTAAAATTCAATATAAGGGTAAATTTGTTACCATATAATGAAAATTTAAAATAAAAATAATGTCATTTATATACAAAGCCACTAAAATGTTATTAAATGCATAAAATAGTCAAAATGTCAAATTATTATTTTTTTGTTGCTTTTTGACACATTTTGAAAAATAAACTTAAAGTCAGTTAACACAGTGAAAAGGTTAAATGGGTCATGGCTGAGAATTGAAATTCAAATAAACAGATTGTTGTGAATAGTAATAAAACACATTCTGCTTATTAGCCATGGATATTCTTAAATCTTAAAACCAAATGACATGTTTAATATCTTATAATTCATTCAGAGTAAATGAAAATTAAACAGCAGTAATTCATTCTGGCTTTGGACATTGTATTATTCAGGTACTTTAATATGACAAATTACCCAAAACTCAGCAGCTCAAAACAACAAATGTGTATTTTCTCCCACAGTTTCCTGGGTCAGGAATCCAGGTGAGGTCACCTGAGTGTTCTGGCTCAGGGCCTCTCTCAGGGTTGCAGTCAGTTGTCAGCCAGGGCTGTGTCATCTGAAGGCTTGACTGAGGCTGGAGGACTCACATAAAACGTGGTGCACTCAGATGGCTGTTGGAAGGGGCCTCCTTTCCTGCCTGGATGGTCCCAGGGCACCTCAGTTCCTAGCCATGTGGACTTCGCCATAAGGCGGCGAATGATAGGGAGCTTCTTCCCCCAGAGCAGTGATCAGAGAGAGAGCAAGCTGGCAGCTGCAGGGAGCCTTGTGTCCTAGACGGAGTCTCTCACCATGACGTCAGCCTTCCTGTCAGTTACACGTGAGTCACTGAGTGCAGCCCACACCCAGGGGGAGGGAATTACTCCACCTCAGGAAGGGAGGTGTGTCAAAGCATTTATACATGTTAGAACCAAAATTACAATGATAAATGTTGTTTCAGGATTTTGTAAGTCAGTGCTTCCTTTATTTGTTTATTTTTCTTTAATCCCCTACATTTCACTTTTAGAAAGTAGTGGGTAAAAGTTTGAGAGACAGAAAGGAGATACAACAATATTTTTAAGTTTTTATGAAATTATCTTTAATAATAATGTTCCTTTCAATAAGTTGCAACAATGTTGAGAGCATATAGGAGCCAGATAAATAGTTTCAAGATTTGAGTGCCTTAACAATAATGTCTTTAAAATAATAACTATCTTTGTTTTTCCTTAGAAGTTTCAAATTTAATTTGTTAAGAATGTCAAAAATACTGGCTAAAATGCCAGTTTTCTTACTCAACCTCATCTTCAAAAACATTTGAGCGATAAAACTGCTTTTCAGTTAGAAAAATGTGAATCTCGTGCCTGAGCCTACACACCTAGCTTAGCACCATGGGGACAATTTTGGTGTCATTTAGGGGCAGTGATGGTTAGCTCTGATCTGGGAACACGGTGTTCCAAAACTGCTGTTTGATTGGAATCCTAGAATAAACTTCACATCTTTCACTGTGGATTTGAATGAGACTTGGTAGAAGCGTTTGGACACTAGCGTGCTTGCAAAACTCACTGCTAACATGTGCCTCTAAAGTTTGTGCTAAAGCAGCTGTACTGTGTTTTTTATTCACACTTTCTTTTCCATCACTGGTTTCCCCTTTATAACATTTTCCAGTTTAACTTACTTTGGTCAGCAATGTGCTTTCTCACCTCTGTAAAGTACTTAATTTGGTTGTACATGAGGTTAAGTATAAGTAACACATCAAATCCTTCACAAGACAGAATGACTAGGCACGTGAGATTGAACACTGTCCACCAGAAAATCTATAGAGATGACAGTGAGCAAAGGATCACGTGACCTACTTCTAGCCAATGCATTTCCTGTGACATCCGGCCCCTCTCTGACATGGCTCATAACAATGTCTGTGCCTTTGTTCCAAGGTGGGTAGTTCTTGCTAAAAATACTTGCAATAAACTTTGGGTATTTTCTTTTCCCTTTAATTAAAAAAAGAAGGAATAATTCACAACCCACAATTTGACAATGTCAATAAGGAATTATGATCAATTAAATACCGGGGCATGCACCACTGGTGTCAGAATCAGAACCTCTGAAGCCACCATGGGGGCCTCCACAATCCTGTCCCCAAGATGTAACCTCTGTCCTGGTCTTGTGTTCACTATTCCATTGAGATTCTCAAAAGATTTTATAGTAAGTCTATACATCCCCAAACCAAGTATGATTTAGTTTTGCCTGTCTTTGAACTTCCTGTGCAGTGAACCTGTCCTGCATTGTCCCTTCTGAGACTCAGCATCACGTAGGAGAGTTACCCCATTGTGAGGCTGTCCTCCATTCATTTTTACTGCTGAAGTCCTACATCTTATGATTAGACCACAATTCTGCTATTTTCCTGTTGATGCATAAGTGGCTATTCCAGTTTTTGTCATAAGCATCAGTGTGCATGTCCCCTGGGGGACAAGGCAAGAACTTTCCCAGAGAGGATGGTCAGGAGCAGGACTGCTGGGCTCTGTGGGGTGTGTGCTTTAACCAGACTCCATGATGCTCCTTTGATTTCCAAAGTGCTTGGGCCACGTTCAACTTTTACCAGGAATGTGTATGACTTCATGTTGCTGATGTGTTTGTTCTGAAAATAAAAATCTCAGCTGAAGGGAAGGAATTAAGGGTTGAAAGCTACTGACTTGGTCACAATCTGTCTTAGGTTGGTTACCCCCAGGGAAATCTTACCCGTCATTGACTATCCTGCCTTCACTAAGTTTGCGGGGAGCGGAGCGAAATAAAACAGGCGGCCAAGCTTAAGGCATCACCCTAAGCTTAATCTCATGGATGTTGGCTTGAATATTTATCATCCTTTTAATGAAACATTTAATGAGGACTTTTTTATTTTTATTTTTTGCTTAAGATGAGATGATGTGTTATTAATTGAAGGTCTCGGACTCAGGACTGGAGGACTCGGCAGCCGACCAAGAAGAGAACAAACAAAATACCAATCAAGCATACGATAGCTAACAACATTGACATAATGAGCATCTTGAATACTTTGAGACAAGGCAAGAGCAGAAGTTGTTAAAGTTGATATAAGCATGATTAAAGAAACTATTCCAACCATAATTAACTCTATAGGTCCTGTAATGTTAGCAGGAAGCATTACAAAAGAAGACTGATACAATACTATAATTTGATTATTTGACTAAATAGAAGTAATACAGTTAGTAAGATTACAGTTTAAACAACTCATATTATAGTGAGAATTTTTATAAAACATTTTTACTGGTCCATGGAGAAGCAAAAGTAAAGCCTTTCTGGATCAGCTTCTTTAGCTGAGCCCAAGATGGAGTCTGGCTTCTTTTAATGCAGGGGGGCGTCGTGTCCCCAGAGTAGAAGGATTTACTCTCTGGGAATATTGTGATCAGTTTCAGCGGCTTGTCCTTTGGAATGGTCATCGGCTCTGTGAGTCTCATCTTCCGCAGGGGTAGAATGAGCTCCTCAGGATTCATGATGTTTTACAAGCTGTTCAGGAATCCACGTGGGCTGTAAATCTCCTTCTGGAAAGACACAAAGAAATCCTCTTCCTCACATTAGTACAGGATCTGGCCCACGCCACTGTCTGGTAGCCAAATCTTTCCGTATTATTTTGCCTCTCTGCAAAGAGGGCGTCTTTTGAGAATGTCTATCTGCAGGGGAGACTCCCTGTTCATCACAATTTTAAAAATTTAAAATAAAAAGAATTGAATTTTTAATGTTTTATGAGCCCTTTCAACAATAGCTTGTCCTTGCGGATTATAAGGAATGCCAGTCTTAAGCTGGATGTCCATTTGAAGTATTTGTAGACATCATACACCAAGGCAAATAAAATTCACTTCCTCCAAGCCTTCTACAACTTACTACATACTATCAAGTTAAGCTTTTTACTATCTCCTTGTGTGTTCTGGCACAACCATTTTTACTTTAGTACAAAACTACTTTCTTGTTCCCTTTGCTAAAAAACTTACCACCAACCAGCCAAATAAAGTTTACTTCTCACAAACCTTCTACAACTTAATTTAGTGCCTCTTAGTTTGTCCATTTTTTTTTACTCATTTAGAAATGGCCATCTTTATGACAAACTATTTTCTATCAATACCTTCAAAAATGCATTTCCATACCTTAACCTTCTTAAAACA
Source organism: Lyroderma lyra (assembly GCA_004026885.1). Taxonomy (NCBI): domain Eukaryota; kingdom Metazoa; phylum Chordata; class Mammalia; order Chiroptera; family Megadermatidae; genus Lyroderma; species Lyroderma lyra. Next base: position 27,526 of record PVJL010012683.1, on the reverse strand, counting down.
CTCTTTTTTTTTGTATTAACATCTGTAACCATCTATGATCCTCAGAACCTTAATTTACTGATAACCAAAAAAAGGCAAATATTAGCACTTTTTTTTTTTTTTGCAAATCTACAAACACAAAAGAACTATTAGCAATTTTAAAGAGGACGCAAGCTACAGTTCCAAAGAGACCAAAACACTGACTTGAGAGGCTTGATTTTAAAAGTGTCTCATTTTTTTTTTCTAATTGTCTCCACCTCAGAAGATAGTGGCCACTGCCTCAAGCAGAGCTTTGTTTACATTTTAACCTTTTGCAAGATTTTAAGTTATTAGATTGAGAGAACCTCGTAAGACTTTTACCTTTTTTACCCAATATATGAAGACACATTTGGTTTCTAATTATGAGAGAACCAGGAGATAAGTGGATTTCCCTGTTTTCAGAATGATCAATTTAGTTATCTTCTCAGGAGTTTGTTTTTTGCATTACAACATAAAAACCTGCATTCAAAAAATCCCATCCCAATTCTTTGATCCTTTAACAAAACAGTTCTAACTGTAAGACAGCACAAGAGTTCAAGAAAAGAGAAAGAAGGAAAAAAATTTGAAAAACCATTTCTCTTTAGGACCTAAAATATAGAGACTAAGCAGTATGTAACCGAGCACCAATTTTTTTTTTGTTGTTGTTAATTTATCCTAATTGACTGTACAGGCATTTGTGAGGGGCAAAACGTTAGTGCGACCTCACTCCAGTGAGCAAAATCGCTCTATTTCTTTTTGTCTCATGTCTCGTTTAGCCTCCTTTTTAAGTTCTTTTCTATATTTTGGAGGCAGAGACTCATCTGAAATTTTTTTAGAATCAGGGACTGGTGAGCATAATTTCTCATATCCCTGTATAGTCTTAGCTAAAGTTACAGAATTACCTTCTTCAGGCAAGCACACACATGCTGGTCTGTGGTCTAAGCAGTCTTGAATTAACATCCACAGAGCAAAAGCATGTACAGGAGTTTTTTCTGGCCCAACGGCCGCATAACGCTCCCTCAACTCTTTTCCTACCCTTTCCCACGTTTAAGTATTTACAGTCCCTTCCTCAGGAAACCAAGGACAGGTTTTATGTACAAAATCTACAAACTCTAAAAGCTGATGCCTTTTTACATTGCTGCCTTTAGCTTGCAGGATACACTTTAACATATGTACATGGAGCTCTCTTTCCTTAGATTCTGAATGTCCCATGTTTTACACCCGGTTCTCGTATTTCACTCCCACGTACCTTAGTTGTTAAAAGCTGATGGCCTTCAACACTCTTAATTGCCATTGCCTCTCGGGAGAGTTCCCTCATCTGACAACATGAGTCCCTCCGTACTCCGGTCCCTGTTCGGGCGCCACTTGCCGCGACCTGCGTGGGTGAACTGGTGAACTGGAGGGGAGGTGATGGGGAATGAAGAAAAAACACACAGACACAGACACAGACAGAAAAGCTGGGACCGGGTGGTTGTCTGCGCTCTGATGGAGACACAGAGACCCCGTCTGGCAGCAGCAAGTTTATTTTATAGGGTGGGCAAAACAAGTGAGATCATAAGGGTAAATCAGCAAAGCGAGACTGGAAAGTACATCTTAACTGGGACAAATAGTTACAGACAACTGCATTTAATCAATGTTTTGGTACATGTTGCTAAGGCATTACCGACTATATTATTATTATTCTCTTCAAGGCAGGCAGGCCATAAGTTATGTCTCGAATCATTTCCAGAAACCAAACAACCTTGCTCCCAATGTCATATGTTTCCAGAAGCCAGAGACCACACTCCGAGCATTGTCCTTGTGCACCCAGCTCTGGGCTGCCTTGCAAAACCCTTGAACTGTGGACTCCAAGCACACAGGTGGCCTTGCTATATATAACCTGTTTACTCAAAGGACCTGGCTTCTGGCTCATGCGCTCCCTACATCAAACCATTCTCATTTTTTTGGATTCATTTTTCTATTTGTTGTTCTGATTAGGTATTTTCTGCTGGCTTTTCCTCCAAATCACTGCTTTGCACTTCTGCTTTGTCTAGTCTGGTGACTCTTTTTATTCCATTCTTCATTTCAGTTATTGTAATCTTTATCTCTTCCCTGTCTTTTATAATGGTTTGTATGTATTCCTTTATGCTTGCTATCTCTTTGTTGAAATTAACATTAAGTTTCCTGAGCATTTTTATGATCATTGTTTTGAGCTCTGTCTCTGATGGATTGTTTGTCCCCATCTTATTAACTCTAATTTTCTGTTGTTTGAATTTATTTTGTGCTCCCTTTCTCTGGTTTCTCATTCTTGCAGCCTATTTGTAGATATTCTGCTCCTAACCTGACACTCACTGCTGTAGTTTCTTTGGTGTTCCCTACTAATACTGGGCAGACAGAGGTCTGGGGGTGAGGTGGTCAGGGTTTTCTTCCTGGGGCTGTGGGGCTGTGCAGAGATTAGGGGATTACACCTTTCTGTCCTCAGTTTGCCACAAGTACTCTGCCCTGAACCTTGGGGTCAGTACTGTATGTTGGTCTCTCAGAGTGGGCTGGTTGTGGGTCAATAAATGCATCTGCAGCCTTCTCTCTTTTTCTCCTTCCCAGCTGGAGTGAGGTTGGGCCATGGTGTGTAAGATTGGCTGACCAGGATTCACGCCTTTGTTTTCTGCCTGGGGCTGGGGGTCAGAGGAGTAGTATGGGCTTATGCCTTTCTGACTTCGGTTGCCCTGAAGTCTTAGCCCTGAGCCTAGGGATCAGCTATTCTGTATGCTGGACCCTCAGACTGTGGTGGTTGTGAGCTGAAAAATGCATGCACAGCCCACTCTTTCTCCTTCCCAGCCAGAGCAAGGTCGCACTTTGGCTCTTCACCACCCCTGTCACTCCCCCTCCTCTTGGAACCAGAGTGAAGTCAGGCCACTGCATCTTGCAGACCTAGTCTGCACCTCCTGGGGGCCAAAGTGAGGTCTCCTTGCTGTTATTCACAACCCCCACCCCTGGGCCTCCTTTTCTCTTTCCTGTGGACAGAGTGAGGTTCAGAATGCTCACCTGCTGCCTTTATCCAAGTGGGGACCTGTGTGGCCCACATCTCTGCACTTCCTCTTTTTTCTCCTCCATTTGTCCCTCTGTCCACCTGCAGACACTTTAATGCGAAGAGCATGTTTCTTAGCCGTGATTGTGCATTGCATAGGAAGACAGTTGAGTTATAGATGTTTTATTGCTGTAATTTTCACAGGTCCCTCTCACACTGCCATTTTGTTGCTCCTCCCTGCAGAGACCCTATTTTCAAACAAGATCACATTCTGAGGTTCCCAGTAGACACTATACAACTCAAACAGCATATAAATATTAAAGTTCACTGGTGTTCCTAATCACTCTTTACCAGAGAGAAGTTTCCACGACACTGCAATATCCAGATGTTCTTGATACAGACATCAAGTTGGTCAGTGAACCAGTCAAATTATATAGCTATTGCTGCTGCTAGTTCATATGCATATCTCTGGTATGGGAAGCTAAGGGAGTACAGAGTAGAAGAGGTTGAAAATGGTAACAGGCACAAAGATGAATCTTCTAACCTATGTACCCCTCATTGTCAGCTGAGGGGGAAATTACCACTTCAATCACCTATGTCATGGTATTGCCTTGCTTGGTTACTTGGGGGCAAGGGGATCATACCACAGGCCATCTTTTGCATTCTTTGGTGTCTAGGCCAAAGCCTTAATTCAAATCACACAGTGCAAGGTGTGCTCATCTAAGTGACACTTAGGGAGAGGAATCAAGGGATTGTCAAGCTCCCCTTATGGGATATGGATAGAGGAGGCAATTTTACCTCCTGGCAAGAGTTCAGAACTTGGTTTTCCTGACTCTCAAAGTGGCACTCTTTCAGGAAGGGGACTAGAAGGAGAAGAAGCTGCCTCTAGTATGGTGAGTACATAGAAGGCACTCCATAATTGTTCGTTGAGTTAGGATTTTTGTCCTCATAGAAGGAGCCCTTGGCAAAATAGTGGCTAATTTATCTATATATAGTGCTTTGTGTCTTTTGACCTCCATAACATCAGCATGTGGAAGGTTTTGTCATCCTAGCTCTCCCCTACTGCCAAATCACTAACCACCAAAATTAAGTTACTGTAGCTCCCTAAACCTGAAGCCCCATTTCACAGCTTGATACCTTCCTCCAGATTTTTCTTCACATGTACTTTGAATCCCTGCTAGTCTTGCTCCCAGCTCCAAGCTGTTAATGATTTTCTTTGCAGTACTTTTTTACTTTTAACTAGTGTTTTTTGAATTATCGCTGTTTTTATGTCTGTCCTTCACTAGACTGGGAGCTACTTGAGGGCAGAAATCCTGTGTTTTCCTGTTCCCCAACAGAGCCTGACACATAGGAGGCCCAACTCAATGAAGGAAACCAAAGGTTGGAATGAATACTTTGCTTAAGGTCACACAGCTGGTGTACATATGGCAGGGCCAGAAGGAGAGTCTAGTCAATTTTGAAACAATAACTATAAAGTAAAAATAACAATGCACAGGTATTAGGAGATCAAATACATACCTGGACTTGGAAGCTCTTGTGTTACTGTACCTAGGTGACATACTACCTTTAGGAAGGTTTAGTTCTCATTTTTAAGACTCTTTCTAGGGCCATTAACTGAGGGATCGCTATTTGTATGCATTTCTTCCAAGGAAATAGAAAAAGTCTTTTTCCTGTAGATCCCTTTTAAGATAGGTATCTGAAGAGGGCCCTTGGCTATATTGAAGGTACAGAGAATTTTCTTCTTGGGCCCAGAGCATCCCTCCTATGAGGAGGTTGGACTGGGTGGGCCTTTTTGTTCTGATATCGTGAGTCTGTTTTCCCTTGATGGCTTCATGACCCTTTACTCTTTCTTTCCCTGTTCAGCATGTTCTCAGTAGTCTTGATGGGGAAATTCTGTTTTGTGGAATGACCACCTCCTGCTATCCGTGGTCCTGAAAAGATGTCCTTTTGTTTCCTGAAAGTTTCTGTTTCTCAAATGAAATTTGAGTTTTGATTTTTTTTGAAGAAGAAGATGGCAGATGACCTGCTAATGACTTACTGAAAACCACAGGAAAATAGAAGGCACCCAGGTGGTGTAGTCAGATTTGTTCTTCTGTGTTTCTCCATTTCTCCCTTCTTTAATAGCTTTCATTGGCTCCCTCATTGGGTTCAACTCTACTATTCTTGTTGAGATCTCAGACTTTGTGATTTTGTTCTAGATTTAAGATTAAGGAGGTAAGGACTTGAGGAGAACTATATAGACAGAGGCTGATGAATCTGTGTGTCTTAGAAGTATCAGAAACTTTGTATTTCTCATATTCAGACCTTGGTCCTCTCTGAGATCCATATACTGTTATCAGTGATTATTCCCTGACTTACCTCAGTGAATCCCTAGAACTAAGATATCCTCCCTCTCATTCCAGGAATTCCACTGCTTAGGAAGTATCCCCAAAATGATAGCCACTAAAGGACACACCTGCTATTGTACAGCATCACAAAAAGATCCCCCAGTGAAATCCTGACCCTTAGCATGTGAAACTACTGGGACAAGATATTGAAATGTAATCACTGCATGGAGAGCGTGAAATGCTGCTGTTTTTCTATTTTACTCTCACTTTCTTTTTAGTTTCCACATTCCTTTTTTCTTTTTAAAGAGCAATTTCTTTACTATTGATATATGAAGGGAGACGCAAAAAAGACCAGAATTATCTTCTGGAAGGCAGGCCACTTGTAGTATAGGCTTCCCACACTAGGTGAGTGTTCTAGGAACCCATCTGCATCAGTGTACCAGCTAGCAAGCCTGTGTCCTGTTTCAGTGAATTTTTTTGAGACTCATTCAATGCATTTGCTAATTTTGTGATGGATGATTTACACCAACAATATGTGGCATGACAACACACCTGCCTACACTATGCTAGTGTTCAGCAGTTTTTGGCCCCAAACAGCATGATCCCTGTGCCACACCCTCCCTATTTTCTCACCCTGAGTGACTTTTGTTTTCCCAGATGAAAAAAGTCCTCAAAGAGAAACATTTTGCCAATATGGAAGAGGTGAAACAAAAATGGCAGAGGCACTAAAAAGACGTCAAAAATCGATGAGTTCAAAAAATGTTTTGAGCAATAGAAAAAGCATCTCAATAGGTGCATTGCATCAAACAGAGAAATTTGAAGATGGCTGAAGTTTAAACATATAAGAATAAATACACATTTTTTAATAAATAACTTCCATATTTGGGATCTCCCCTTGTACAGTTCTTCACTGCTTTGTTGATTTTGTTATTTCTCTCCTGTACCCCTTTCATTCAATTAATCACAGTTTCTCACATTGCTTTTTTCTTTCTGTTTTTATTTTTGTTTGTTTGTTTGTTTCTCACATTTGTAAACATGTCTTAGCTGTCTCCTCCCATCTATTTTCACTTCCACTGTTTTATTTCAGGTCTTGCCTAGACTGACAATTGCCTCCCTACCTTTATCCCAGCATTTGATCTCAAACCCTTGCCCCACTCCCACTTTTTCCTTGTACTGCCTGCTTTGTAATATTTCTAAAATAAAACTTTGACTATGGTATTCCCCTACTCAGTCATCTTTAATGATTCTCTTTTACCTGTTGGGTTAAATCATAATCTCTTTGAATGGCTTGAAAGCCTCTTTATAATCCTGTCCAATATGCTGAGTTAAGTTTGTGGATGGGAGATTTGTGAGGAAAAACAGAGCAGTTATAGAAAAATGAAGGCATTGCACCTTTGTACACCCAGGTGTATGGGGGATTGCAGGTGTGATCCATCACAGATGTGAGAAGAGAACGTTTAAAACCAGCTTTCTATATTCCTTTTGGCTAGTGAAAGAAGTAGAATTGATCTTTTATTTTGTCAAACTGAGACAGCACCTGGGAACCCCAGATCTTTGCAAGCTGGTCATGAGAACTAGCCTTTCTCTTTGCAATAGAAGTAGGCCATGGACTGCTGAGGGCACTCCTTAAGCATGCACTCACCAAATGCTGAAGGAAGAGTTGATCAGAAACACACTTATATCGAGGGAACTTCTTGGGCATTGTGCTAGGTTTTGTGAATGCTAGGGACCAAGATGGACATGGTCCTTCAGGAAGCTGAGGTCAGAGCCAAGAAGACAGACACATAACTCCAAACTATTTCTCTAGAAAATGTAGCTTGTTCCTCACCACCTGTAGTCTTGATTGTATCTCTTATAAAGTATTGTTTTCATATTTTTCCTTTTCTTAAAATCATCATTCTTTCTTTTGCCATCATCTCTTTGCTTTCTTTTTTAAGCTTAATTTTTTACAATTTTGACATTCAATATTATTTTATATTAATATCAGGTGTACAGCATAGTGGTTAGACATTTATATAATTTAAGAAGTGATCTCCCTGACTAGTCTAGTACTCACCTGGCATCATGGGTAGTTTTTAGCACATTATTGACTATATTCCCTGTGCTTTACATCTCCATGACTGTTTTGTAATTACCATCTTGTACTTCTTAATCCCTTCACCTTTTCCACCCAGTCCCCCAACTCTCCTCCCTCTATCACCTGATAAATCTACTACCTATCTGATACCATATATAGTTATTACAATATTACTGACTACTCCAGAATAACGTATTTGTACTTCTTAATCCCTTGTCTTTTTTCACCCATCCTCTAACTTCCTCCTATCTGGCAACCATCAAAATGTTCTCTGTATCTATGAATGTTTCTTTTTGTTTATTTTGTCCTTTAGATTCCATATATAAGTAAAATCACATTGCATCTTTCTTTCTCTTGTCCACTTTTAAACTCAGTTAAAAGGAGAAATTGGGAGAGGAAGATTTCTAGAAGTGTTTTTTTAAGACTCTCTAGCCCACATCAAGCTAACTAAAGTGGAACGTAAGTTTCCGTGGCTCCTTACCTAAGCCTATAGTGAAGCTAACCAGTGCCCCAGCAGCATCACTAGCCCTGACTTATAGGGGCAAACTGTGGGCAGTGGGCTTTTTATTGCAACCATGCACCTAGACATTGGAACTGGCACCTGCCTTGTTCAAGGGTGTATGCCTGTTGTAGTTGAGCCTTGGTTGCTGTTGGCACAACATGGGAGGGACTGACCCTCAGACTGACGGGTTGTGAGGACTGGCTGTGCATACAGTACAGGACCTGTGATACAAAGGCTGAACTCTACAGAGCAGGATTCACTTTAGTGGGACTCTGCTGCCTGCCCAGTGTGACCTTAGGGTGTATCATACTTGGAAGTGGCCAGGTGATGCCCTAGCTTTGTCCAAAGCTTGCCTCCAGGAGTGCCAGCCATGGGGCCTCCTGGTGGGGACGTGCAACAGGTCAAGTTTAACTGCAGGCTGTGCCCTCTTCTGAGCTACCTGATGTGAGCCACAAAACATTCTATACATGGCTGCTGCCTGCACTAGTTTTGGAGGTGCCTTGATAGGGCAATCTGTGAACCCAGGCCAGCTGTTGCTAGTGCTAGGCTTAGGGCTGCTCAGCTAGAGGTATGAGACATGCTAAAGCCCATGCTGCTTGTTTGGGTTTTGTGAACCTTTGAGAGATTTTATGAAAGTCTGCAGCATGAGCTAAGACAAGTTGTATGGAAAAGCCACTGGAAATGGCTTGGGTGTGCCTGAAAGTTGCATGGGGCATGATCTCAGGGAATAACGGGCGGGGCCGATAAAAGGTGATAGCTAGTTTGATGGAGACTCGGGTTCAACAAAGAAACAGTGACTTCTGCTAGTTCCTCACTCTAGGAGAAAATTACTTCTCCAGCCTTCACCCTGAAGCTAAACAATTCAGTTCTTCCCTGTATGTTCCTAGTACTTTTTGAGTTACTGACCCAGCATTGGAGCTCAGAGCAAGGGAGTCTGTTAGTGAGTAAGTCTGTGCATGGGTCCTTTAAAAGGATCATCTGGGAGTGCAGCCACCCTCTGACTCAGGAACAATCTGCACTGGTTTTCACAGCCAGAAGTTATGAGGACTTCTCTCCCCAACAGTCGAAACACTGGGCTGGGGAGCCTGGTGTGACGCTTGGACCCTTTGTTCCTGCAGGGGGGACCTTAGCAGCCAAGATATCCCTTCTAATTTTGAATGGTCACACATGGGTGTGGGATCAGCCCTGTCTGTGTCTCTACCCCTCCTATCAGTCTCAAGCTGGCTTCTTCTGTATGTCTGTAATTGCAGGACTTCAGTTCAGCTAGATGCCTCTCTTTTTTTCTTGAAGAGTTCCCCAAAAGTTTTATCAATTTTGTTTATTTTTTTCAAAGAACCAACTCTTGATTTTATTGATCTTTTGTATTGTTCTTTTAGACTCTATTTTATTTACTTCCCCTCAAATCTTTATTATTTCCTTCCCTCTCTTCACTATGGACTTCATTTATTCTTCTTTTACTGTAATAGTTCCTTTAGGTATGAGGTTAGATTGGTTAGTTTAGACTTTTCTTGTTTTTTGAGATAGGCCTGTATTGCTATGAATTTCCCTCTTAGAACAGTTTGACTGTGTTCCATAGATTTTGGGTCATTGTGTTTTCATTATCATTTCTCTTAATGTATCTTTTGATTTCTTCCTTGATCTTGTGGTTAACAAATTCATCATTTAGTAGCATGTTATTTATTCTCCACGTGTTAGTGTGTTTTTCAGTTTTTTTCTTGTGATTGATTTCTACTTTCATACCTAGAAAGACCTCTGTGATCAGAGAAGATGCTTGATATGACTTCCATCTTTTTAAATTTGAGATTTGGTTTGTGGCCTGACATATGATCTATCCTAGAAAATGTTCCATATGCACTTGGAAAGAAGGTATATTTTGTTATTTTTGGGTGAAATGTCCTAATGATATCAATTAAGTGCATCTGCCCTAATGTGTCATTTAAGGACACTTTTTCCTTGTTGATTTTGTCTGGATGATGTACTCATTAATGTCAATGGGCTGTTAAAGTCCCCTAGTATTACGGTTGATCTTTCCTTTCATATCCACCAATATTTGTTTTATATATTTAGTTGCTCCTATGTTGGGTGCCTAAATGTTTCTGAATTATATCCTCTTTTTGGACTGATCCCTTTATCATTATGATATGCCCTTCTTCACCTCTTGTTACAGCTTTTGTTTTAAAGCAAGCGTGACCAAACTGTGACCCAGGATGGCTTTGAATGTGGCCCAACACAAATTCTTAAAACATAAGACTTTTTTGTGATTTATTTTTTTTTAGCTCACCAGCAATCATTAGTGTTAGCGCATTTTATGTATGACCCAGGACAATTCTTCCAGTATGGATGAGGGAAGCCAAAAGCTTGGATACCACTGTTTTAAAGTTTATTTTGTTTGATATGAGTATGCTCCTGCAGCCGTTTTTCATTCTCATTTGCATGTAATATCTTTATTCATACCTTTACTTTTAGTCTCTGTGTGTCTTTCTGTCAGAAGTGGGTTTCTTGTAGGCAGCATATGTCCAGGTCTTGTCTTCTTTATTCATCCAACTACCCTATGTCTTTTGATTGGAACATTTAGTCTCCTTACAATTAAAGTAGTTATTAATAGGTATGTAGCTGTTGCTGTTTTATTCATTGTTTTTGTAACTCTTCTCTGTTTCTTTTTTCTTCTCCTGATTTTTTCCTCTTTTATGTTCATGACTTTGTACAGTGTTATGTTTGGATTCCTTTTCTTATGTATCTTCATTTGTGATTGCCATATTCTTTTTATATATTAAGCTGCATTTTTTAGCAATTTATTTTAAGTTGATTGTACTTTTAAACATTCTAAAATCACTATAATTTTTACTGACCTCTTCCACATTTGTTTTTGTCTTTTTTTTTTACTTTTGTGTGTATTTTTGTGTATCTTCTAATTTATTGTTATAATTACACATGGTCTTTCTACATTTTTTAAAAATATTGTGCTAGCTTTAAAATTGTTTGATTCATTGCTTTTACAAAGTGTTTCCTGGTTGCTGCTCATTGTCTGTGTGAATTTTTTCTTTCCCATATTTTCTAATTCATATTTTGATCCTTTTTTTCTTCTTTAAGAAGTCCCTTTAACATTTCTTATAATACTGGTTTAGTGATGATGAACTCACTTAGCTTTTTCTTTTCTGGAAAACTTCATCTTTTCTTCAATTCTAACTGATAGCCTTGCTACTGGGTAGAGCAGTCTTGGTTGTATGTCTTTGCCTTTCATCCCTTTGACTATTTTATGTCATTCCCTTATGGTTTGCAAAGTTTCTGTTGAGAAATCAGCTGATAGTCTAATGAGAGTTTCTTTGTATGTACCTAACTTCTTTTCTATTGCTAATTTTAAGATTCTTTCTTTGTCTTTAACCACTGGCATTTTAATTATGTTATGTCTTATTATGGGCCTTTTTAAGTTCATGTTTGGGACTCTGGACTTCCTGGCTTGTATGTTTATTTCTTTCATGAGGTTAGAAAAGTTTTCATTCATTATTCCTTCCAATAGGTTTTTAATTCCTTGCTCCCTCTCTTTTCCTTCTGGTACTCCTATATTGGAATGTTGTTATGCTTGATTTTCCAGAGTCCCCCTGAACAGTCCTCATTTTTTTTCTCTTTTCTGTTTTGATTGGGTGTTTTCTGCTACCTTGCCTTCCCAATCACTGATTCCATCCTCCACATCATCTAATCTGCTGTTCTCTGTATATGGTAGCTTGCTTGCCTTCATTTTGTTTCATTCTTTTTGTGGAGTTTTGTCCTGTTCTTTTATTTAGCACATGTTTCTTTTTTCCCTACCTTTGGTTGACTCTGTGTTTCTATATATTAGGCAGATCTGCAATTATACATCTCTCATTATTGGTATAGTGACCTTATTTGGTAAGTATCCTGTGGGACCCATGGCACAGTGTCCCTGGTCACCTGATTTGGGTGCTCCAGAGTTATCCATTGTGTGTGTGTGTGTGAGTGTCCTACTGTAGTTAAGCCTTAGTTGCTGTTGTCACATCAGTGAATGTGATTGTCCTTCAGGATGACTTGCTGTGAGGGCTGGCTATGATACTAGCAGATGACACTCAAGTTCTCTCTTTGGGTGTGTCACTTGTAGAGCTATTTGAGTGGTGTTGTAATGTGGTCAGAAGGGAGCAACCAGCTGTGTTCATCTGGAGTCTCTTGAGAGGGGCTATGGTGCAGGTCAGGGTCAGCTTACCACTTGTGTCTGCCTTGGGGCTGTCTGGTAGGATCTAAAATGTGTTCTATGGTTGTTCGCTGGGCTTGGCAGCACTTGAGAGAGACCTTTCTGTGAACCAAGATTGGCTGCCACTACTGTCAGGTATGAGATCCTTTGGTGAGCTGCATGATGTGAACTGAGGCCAGCTACCACTCATGCTGGTTTTGTGGCCTCTTATTTGAGGCTATGTTTTAAGCCAAGACTGGTTGCTGCTCATACCAGGTTTGGGGCTACTTGATGGGGGTGACAATTTGAGGCAAGTTGAGACTAGTCACTACTTGTGCCAGGCTTGGGGTAGCTTAGCAAGAGGTACAGGGCACACTGAAGCCAGCTCCTGCTTGTTTGGCGTTTTCAAATCTCTGAGATATTTTAGAAAAGTCTGTGGTGTGAGCTGATGCAGGTTCCTTGTGTGGATCTTTGGAAGAGATTTGGTTGGGTTCAAAAGTTGGGTGGGGTGAGGTCTCAGGGAATATTAGAGTGGGATGAACAATGTTAGCCAGGTTAAAGAAGAGCTCAATTTCATATCCTATTGCACTGGGCAACTGGATAGGGAGAGGGCTCAACAAAGGAACAAAGTCATCTGCCAGCACTTCTATTCCCAAAGAGAACTGTTCTGATTCTTGTCCCTTCATTACCCCCTGCCCCACCCCAAAGCTAGTTTAGTTCCTCTCTGTATGTCCCTAATGCTATTCAAACTGTTACATCTGTGCTGGAGCCTAGAGCTACTGAGTTTTTAAGTGAGTTAAGTCTGTGCTTGGGCCCTTTAAGACCTACAATGCCTAGGTCTTCCATAGCCCTTTATATTACATTGAGATGCAATCCCCACTGGTTTTCACAGCCAGATGTTATGGGGACTCCTATTTCTGGCCTGAGGTCCCTGGCTGGGGAACCCAGTGTTGGGCTGTGATCCCTCACTCCTCAGGAGGTACCTCTGCAGCCAATATATCCCTCCCAATTCTTAACCTCCACACTGTAGATGTGGGACCTTCCTGTTCTTTGTCTCCATCCTTCTTACCTGTCTCCATGTGGTTTCTTCTTTATAGCTTTAGTTATAGGACTTCTGTTCAGCTAGTCTTCAGGTGGTTCCCCATGATGGTTGTTCTAAAATTCAGTTGTAATTTTGATGTGTTTGTGTTAGAAAGCAAGCACAGCATTTACCTACGCTGCCATCTTGATTGGAGTTCTTTTTTCCTTTTTAATATAAGTATTTATAGCTACAAATTTCCCTCTAAGTTCTGCTTTATTAGCATTACATAATTTTTGGCATGTTCTCTTCATTTTCATTAATTTTAAAGTATTTTGTAATTTTTCTCTTAATTTTGATCCACTGATCATGTTGGAATGTGTTTTTTAATTTTCATATATTCACAAGTTTTCCAAATTTCTTTCAGTTATTGATTTCTAATTTCATTCTATGGTAGTCAGTGAACATGCATTGTATTGTTTCTATCCTGTTGTTAGGTGGAGTGTTTCTAGTATTCATTAGGTTTAGATGTTTTCTAGTGTTGTTCATATCTTCTTTTTCCTTGTTGATCTTATGCTTAGTTATTCTATCCCTCATTGGAAGTGAAGTACAGTAGACTCTCCTTTAACAGTAACTCAAACAACAAATACTCTAAAGCAACTGGCAAAACATTTTTTTGCCAGTTGCTTGAGATTGTACCTGTTGCTTGAGAGTGCTGGTTGCTTGGGTTCCAGTTAAGGGAGAGTCTACTTACATTTGTTTGGCATCTACCAAGACCCATAGGTTCTGGTTAACTGAGAGGCTATTGTATTGAAGTCCCCAACTATTGTTGTTGTATTGTGTACTTCTCCCCTCATTTCTGTCAGTTTTGTCTTCATGTACTTAGGTGCTCTATTATTGGGTGTATGTGGGCTTATAATTGTTCTTTTTTTTCTAATTCATTGGCCCTTTTATCATTATAAAATGTTCCTGTTAATTTGTACTAAAATTTTTTAAAAGCCTGTTTTGTCTGATAACATAGTCACTCCAGCTTTTGTATGTTTTCTCTTGTTATATCTTTTTTCATCCTTTTGATTTTAATCTATTTGTAACCTTAAATCTCAAGCCTATCTACTGTAGAGAGCATACAGATGGATCTTGTTCTTTTATTCATTGTAACAATCACTGTTTTCTTATTGTCTTATTCATTCAATTTACATTTAATGTTAATATTGATACAGTTGAATTTTACTTTTTGTTTTTTGTGTCTCATGCCCTTTCTGTTCTACTATTCCTTGTTCACTGATTCCTCTTAAATTAAGTGGATCTTTTCTATGGAAATATTTTAATTCCTTTAATGATTTTTCATTATACTTTTGAGTTATTTTCTTAGTGGTTGCACTAGGGCTTACCATAAATCTGACCTTATCAAAATCTACTTCAGATTCACCCTAACTTATTTCAGTAAAATATAGAAATGTTACACTCTATAGGTCTATTTCCTCTACTTCCTTTTTGGGGGGCTGGTATTATATACATAACATAACAACCCAATAATACATTGCAACAGTTATTACTTTATATAATTTTGGAAAGTTTCTGTATCTGTGTCTGAAAGGTCACTGATGATTCTTTCTGCAAAATCAAATCTACAATTAATTCCATTTCACATTCAGTGTACTTTTTTATCTCAGACATTTTTATCTCTACAAGTTTGATTTTTGTCCTTGATATATCTTTCTGTCTCTTACATAATTTTCTGAACACAAAGAGTACATTTACAATAACTGTTTTAATGTCATTGTCTGCTGATTCTAACATCTGTGTAAATGTGTCAGTTCTGGGTTTGATTTATTGCTTTTCTCTGACTTAGGAGTTCTGTTTTCATTACATGCTTGATTATTCTTTATTTGATGCCAGACATTATAATTTTACCACAGTAAGTGCCAGGTAATTTTGCATTTTATAAATAGTCTTGAGATTTTATCCCTGGAATAAATGATTTAAGAGCAGTTTGATCTTTTGGTTCTTACTTTAGTATTTGTTAGGCAAACCCAGAAAGTGTTTAGTTCATGGCTAATTATTCTGAAATACTGACACAAGACCCTTCTGAATAGTCTTCAATGATCAGTGAATTGTGAGGTTTTCTAGACTGGCTGGTGGGAACAGGCACTATTCCCAGTCCTGTGTAACATTGGGTTCTATTCCCTGTAGTGTTTTTGGATTATTTTTTACCTGTACTTGGATAATTTCTTACATGCATGTACTGATGAGCTGAAGACTTGAGGGGAATTCTATTTAGATTTCCAGTGCCTTTTTTGTTCCGCTCTCTTCTCTACTTGCCTTCACCTTGCACATTCTGGCTGAGAATCAGTGAGGTCATATTTAGTTTCCTTTGTTTTGCAGGCATTTTAAAGCTTATTTTTCTCTTTATACACAATACGTCACTTTATGCACAATATTTTATTTTCTATTTTGTAATTCCAATATTGAATTTTTATGAGCATCTGTTTACTATCTACTCTTTCTTGTGGTTCTCAGTCATATTGACTTTTTTTCCACTTGTACTTACATATTTCTTGCTTTGAGATGCTCTCGTTTCTTGTGAAATTACTTATATAAATTCTTTGACATAAATATAGATTAAATATAAGTTTCTTTAGAATTTTTTCTTTCCAATTTTTGGGTCAATATCAATCCAGGATAATTATAAAACAGAATCTGGCCTATATTTATTTTGATCCCAAATAGTAAAAATGGTAACGCATATTTAGAGAACAAATATGCAGGAGAGCTGGCTGATGGTTACAAATTATTAAAAAGTCAAATTTCCTTAGGATACTCTTGTGTTGAAACAGATTTTTTGCTTGTTTGTTTCATCACCCTATTCTGAGGAAATGCATCTTTGGTTTCCCAGGTTTTCTGGGTTGTGAGAGCATCTCCTTTTAGACTTCCTATAGGAACAAGCCCTGAAGAGCTTGTCTCCTGGCTACTAGAGCTTGTGAGTCTGAGAAAAACAAAGCTAAGGTTTTTTAAGATTTGGCAAAAGCCTTCAGGATATAAGCAACTCCTCTCCCTGAATTCCTGATCACATTTATATTTTGACCTAAAGGATTACTCTCTTCTTGTTCTTCTATACCTTGGATGCTTTTTATGTTTTATTATTTTTAGTTGCTTTTATTGGAAGAAGCAGGCTTAAAACCTAGTACACCATATAACTGGAGATGGAATCCTCATTAACTATGAATTTATTCTTGCTTTAATCTGAAAGCTGTGTGCGTGCAAGAATACCAATGCTACTCAAAGTGTAGTCTGTGGGCCTGTGCTGGTCCAGGGACTGTTAAAAGCTGTCTGATTCTCAGTTGGTCATAGGCCAGAGTTTGAGTAGCACAGAGTCTAAACTGGGCTCTTTTTACTTTTGTGGGAGTCACATAAAAATGATAAATGTTATGGATACTTTTTCTAGAAATATGTGCACCTACAAAGAAATATAAAAATTACTATAAATTGTCAGTATACAGATTCTCAGAAATCTTAAAGACTTTGGTAATTTAATCCTAGCAAGAGACAGAGGCAGGGAGAAGATATTTTGAGTAATCATTTCCGATCCTATAATGTCTCCTCACTTATCTGAGAGTATAAACTGGAGTTGGCTAAAGCTGGACTCCAGAATAAACTATCAATAAATTGAAAGATGTCATTTATTATTCACTCATTCATCTAACCAAATTCAGATGTCTACCATGTACCACATAAAGTTTAGTGCCGGGGTCCTGCCTCGGTGTTCCAGAGAACAGTACCTGAAGTGGGGGGTGAGGTTTAAAGAAACAAAGAGAGAAAGAGACAAAGAGGGTCCAGGAGGACTGGAAGCATTCTTAGCAACCAGTGCCGAGTTTATTTTTTCTCCCCAATATATCCCCACAGCATAGTGCAGTACAGCAGAAACAAATATGCATTATCTTACTCAAGGACAAATCATAAACCATCCCTGACTCACTGCCAGTTAACTTGAAGGTCAGAGTAAACGAGAGAGAGTCAGTTTCCCAAGGCAATTCTTCCAAGTACCCAGATAGTCTTCTTTATTTAGAGTCTCCCAAGGAATTGGCCTTATCAGCCAGATTCCTCAGTGAGCAGTACGCACCCTCCAGATTGCAGAAGTAAAACAAGTCATGTTTCCCTAAAGCCAGCCTGCATGGCTCACAACAGTTTAGTCTCAGATCAATGCTCCAAGGTTTTTCCATCCCTCATCCCTCTATATATGAACTCACTTCTGACATTAGGGAAATTCCGTGCTTACAGAGTTTGGTAGGAGGCAGACATACCTTTTTCCATAAAAAAAGAAAATTTAGCTTTCTCCAATATTTTTGTATTTGGACATGGCATGAGTCTTTGGCTCCACCAGTCAGATGGTCACATGCTGGACTCTGACTCAGGACGCGGTTACACAGAGACTGGGACTGTGTAGCATGCATTTGGCAAGGATGGTGTGAGGAGCAGTGATAACATCCAGTTGCCAGGAGCAGCGACCATAGCAGTCCTAGCTGCAGGGTCCAGTGTCCAGCATGAGGGTGCCAGTGGTGTGAGAAGGGACATCTGTGCCCAGCAGCAGGGGCAGCGGTCCCCACATGGGACCCAATTTAGGGTGAACTGTGGGTCTGTACCTGGCTGTGTGGACTCAAGCCTGTCATGGGGCCTTCCCCCAATGAGCGTTAGACCCCAATATCCCATATATAAATTATTTTTATGTTTAAATTAGAAAAATTTGGATTCAATTGTTTGCCCCAAGAAATAGATTGGGGGAATAATTTTAGACAGCAAGCATTCAGAGATTTTCATTATATTGAACTGAGAGCCATTTTCTAAATCTTCCATCTGACGTACCCATGGTAGAGAAAACAGCATGTATCTTCCACCATCGTGTCTCTTAATTGACAGTATGTGAACTACCTTTTCTTCCCAAGAAAAAAACATTTAAATGTGGATTTAGTCCTTTTCCGAACCTGGGTGCTCTCTGATCACTGACCTGTGGTTCCAAATCTGGCTGAGACCAGAATGGCTTGTGGGCTTGTTACAAAATAGTCAAATTTCTCCCCCAAACTTCTGTCAGAATGTTGAACATGAAGTCCAAGATTTCACTTTTCTAACAAGTGCTGCAGGTGAGGCTGACGCACAGCCCTGTGGGAATCCTGGTCCAAGTTCTTGCTACTAAATGTGTGATTGGAAGACCAGCAGTAGTGGCACCAACAAATCTCATGTCATACTGCAGACCTTGGAATCTCAGTGTAATGTCCAGAGGATTCCCCCGCACAGGACAGGTTGGGACATCCTTGTCCACGTGCCTTCTAGACGCAGAGCCAGAACTGCCGTCTGCTTTGTATGTGGTCTGATCAGATCACAGCACTAGGGTCCCGGGTTCAGTACTGATCTTTTCTGTTCTCCATCCATCACTCCCTGATGACCTTTTCCATGCTCTAGGTTTTAAATATAATTTACTGAGCATGCAAATCTATTTCTCTAGCCCAAATATTTCTCCTGAATGTCTCCAGACTCATCTGTTCAACTGCCAAGCTGATACCTCCCTTGAATTTGCAATAGACACCTCACCTTTAACTTCTCTTCAGCTGACTGCCTGAAATGCCCACCCCTTTCCCAAATATGCTCCTTCCAAAGTCTTCCCCATTTCTGCTGACAGCAACTCTGTCTTTCTACTTGCACAGTACAAATTTGGGGTCTCCTCCTTGACTCCTCTTACTCATACCCCAGTTTTAATCCATTAGGAAATGCTATAAAATCCATCTTCAAAATGTCCACTAGCTAATTACTTCCCACTCTTTCCACCACTCACACCCTAATTAAACAACCAACATCTCCAGCCTGGAACACTGCAAAAATTTCCTAAGTTATTCCCTAGTGCCTCACTTGTCACTTGTCTCTCTCTTTCTCTCTTTCTTTTTAACTCTTTTTTTTTAAATTACAATATAATAATATAATAGTTTCAGGTGTATAGCATAGTGATGAGTCATTTACATAATTTCCTAAATCCTCATTCCAATACATCTGATTCCCCTCTAACACCACGCATAGTTATTACACTGTTGTTGACTATGTGCCTTGTGCTGCATTTTTCATCCCTGTGACTGTTCTGTCACTATGAATTTGTACTTTTTGAGTTCTTCCCCTTTTTGCCAACCCCTCCATCTCTCCTCTCATCACCCCAACAAATCTAGTACCCATCTTACACCACATAGTTAGTGCAATCTTATTGACTATATTCCCATGTTATATTCCATATCTCCTTGATTATTGCCTTGTAACAACCAAACTAAATTTCTCCATTCCTTTCCTTTATTTTACCCACTCTCCTATCCCTCCTCCCATCTTAAAGAAGTTCCTCTAATAATCTTTGTGGTACTGGTTTGGTGGTGGTGAACTCCTTTAGCTTTTTCTTATCTGAGAAGCTCTTTATCTCTCCTTCAATTTTGAAGGTTAGCCTTGCTGGGTACATTATTCTTGGTTGTAGATCCTTGATTTTCATCCCATTAAATATTTTCTGCCATTCCCTTCTGGCTTGAAAAGTTTCTGATGAGAAATCAGCTGAAAGTCAAATGGGTATCCCCTTATAAGTTACTATTTGTATTTCTCTTGTTGTTTTTAGAATTTTCTTTAACTTTTGCCATTTTAATTGTGATGTGTCTCAGTGTGTTCCTGTTTGGGATCTTCTTGTTTGGGTCTCTCTGTGCTTCCAGGCTTGTATGTCTTATTTCCTTTGCCAAGTTAGAAAATTCTTTAGTCATTATTTTTTCAAATAACTTATCAATCCCTTGGTTTTCCTCTGCACCTTCTGGTAGACATATAATGTGAATGTTGTTACACTTACTGTTGTCCCAGGAATCTCAAACCATTCTCATTTTTTGGGGGGATTTTTTTTTCTATTTATTGTTTTGATTGGGTGTTTTCTGCTGGCTTTTCTTGAAAATCACTGCTTTGTGCTACTTCATCTACTTTGGTGACTTTTATTCCATTCTATTTCAGTTAATGTAATCTTTGTCTCTGTCTGGTCCTTTATGATGGTTTGCATGTCTTCCTTTATATTTGCTATCTCTCTGTTGAAATTATCATTAAGATCCCTAAGCATTTTTATAACAATTGCTTTGAGTTCTATTTCTGATGGGTCATCTGTCCCAATCTCTTTTTCTTCTGTTTGTTATTTGGATTTATTTTGAGCTACATTTCTGTGGTTTCTCATTCTGGCAGACTCTTTGTTTGTAGATATTCTGCTTCTTAACCTGACATTTGCTGCTGCCATTTCTTTGGTGTTTGCTGCTGACTTTGGGCAGCAGAGGTCTGTGGAGGAGAGGAATTTGGGCCTTTGTTTTCTACCTGGGGCTGTGGGGTCACGCAGGTAGTTTGGTCATAATTGTGTTCTTGGTTTGCTCCGAGGACTCTGCCCTGAGCCTTGGAGTCAGTCCTGTGTGCTGGTCTCTCAGACCAAGCTGGTTGTGGACCAAGAAACATGCCCACAGCCCCCTCTCTCCTTCTCCTTCCCAGCCACAGTGAAGTGGTGCTGCAGCTCCACACCACACCCCTTACTCCTCCTCCTTTTGCAACTGGAGTAAAGTCAGGGCACTACATCTTGTAGATCCAGTCTGCATCTCCTGAGGGCCAAAGTGAGGTCTCATTGTGGTATCTCAAGCCCCCACCTTTGGGTATCCTCTCCTCTGTCCAGTGGACCGAGTGAGGTCCAGAATGCTCTCTCAGTCCCATTTTCCTCTTCCCTACCTCAGTAGGTTCCAAGTGAAGACCTGCATGGGGTCTGTGTCTCTGCACTTCCCCTTTTATTTCTCCTTTGTTTAAACCCCTTCCCACCTACAGTTACTTTAATGTGAGAAGCGCGTTTCTTAGCTGTGTTTGTGAGTTGTGGAGAGTCCTTAGTTGAGTTATAGATGTTTTTTTAGTTGTAATTTCCAGGGAAGTTTTTCACAGCTTCCTTTCTGAAAAACTGCTGCCATTTTGTTGCTCCTGTTCCTTGTCTCTTGATTGTGTTCTCAGCAAAGCAGCCAGACTGACCCTTTTAAAATGAAAGTTGTACCATATCTATCTTTGCTCAAAAACTGTCTCATCTCACTCAAAGTCAAAACTCTCACAACACCCTCTAGGCCAGAGACGTCCAACATTTTGGCTTCCTTGGGCCACATTAGAAGAAGAATTGTCTTGGGCCACACATAAAATGCACTAGCACTAATGATAACTGATGAGCCAAAGAAAGGTCTGTGCCTAATTTTTGTAATGTTTTAAGAAAGTTTATGAATTTGTGTTGGGCTGAATTCAAAGCCATCCTAGGTTGCACGCAGCCCATGAGTCGCCCATGGCTTGTTCTAGGCCAACATAAGCTGACCCATATATCTGATGTTTTTCAATTACTCTCTGCTTTAACCACACTGGCTTCCTGGCTATTCCAAAAACACACACACATGTTCTCTTCTTAGTGTATTTACACTATTCAGTGTTTTTGCCTGGTAAGAACTCCCCCCCAGACATCCTCATGGATAATTCCTCATGTCCTCATCTCTCCTCAAAGGTCACCTTCCCAATGAAGTCCATGCTGACCAAATTAAAATAGCCATCTTTCCTGTCCCAATACACTCACACTGTGGATCACCTTTTCCATAGCACTTACCACTTTCTGATAAAAAAATTTTCCTTATTTATTATGGTTACAGTATATAGTTTGTCTCTTCCCACTAGAACATACGCTCCACAAGGCAGGACATTTGGGCCTGCTCTTAGTTCACCAATGTACAGGCATTCCTCATTTTATTGTGCTTCACAGATACTGTGTTTTTCTTTTTATAAATTGAAGGTAAGACTTTCCAGCAATAAAAAGATTATGACTGATGCCTCAGATGATGGTTAGCATTTTTTAGCGATAAGGCATGTACATTATTTTTTTTAGACATAATGCTATTGAATACCTAATAGACTACAGTACAATATAAACATAACTTTTACATGCACTGGGACACCAAAAAATTTGTGTGACTTGCTTTATTGCTACATTCACTTTATTGTGGTGGTGTGGAAGTGAACCTACAAATGCTGCGAACTCTGCCTGTAGTCCAGATATAACAGTAGTATCATACACCCAGTACTCAAAAAACACTGGCTGGAGTTGCCTGGTGGTATAGTGGCTTAAGGCTTCAGCACTGGCACTGTAAATGCTGCGGCCTGGGTTCGATTCCCAGCCAGGGAACTACCCACATACAAAAAACAAACAAACAAACAAACAAGAAAACAAAAAACACTGGCTGCATGAACAATTAGTGTATAGCACCCACCTATTCTAGAGACAGCCTCAGGCTAAATGCTGTTTTGTGTCAGTCAGCTACAATACAACGTCTACTCACAATGCCATTAATGCCACATGTATTTTTCTCATAGTGCTGCTTTCCTCTTCCCCCATCCATCCTTCCTTCACAGACCAACTGTCCTGCACACCACAGCACACAATCCTATTTCCCGCTTCAGGAAACAACGACCCCTCACTCACGGGTCCTGTTCTCCAACCAAACACACATCTGAAGCCGACTCTGCTTTCTACGCCCCTGAGTGTGGCCTGGAGCCAACATGAGAGCTGCGGGCAGAAGAGAGGGTGGCGAGTGGAGCAGAATTCCAACGGGAACCTACCATATTTTGCCGTATATAATGTGCACTTTTTTGGCCCAAATTTGTAGGGAAAAATAAGGATGCCCATTATACACAGGTAGTACTAATTCTGTATCTATATAAATGTTTTAATTCTTTTATTTATGCTTATGAGATAAAAATGTTACATGACATTTCTTGTACCATAAGATGTTAAAAAATAAATGCTAGAATTCCTTTATAATACAGAAAACAAATACCTAAATATGAAGAAACAAAAATTTGAATTAAAAATTAAAAGGAAAGATTTTTTTCCCCTGAAAGTTTGGGCCAAAAACGTGGGTGTGCATTATACATGGCAAAATATGGTACCTAAGATGAGAAATTATGGGATTCTCTCCTCTCTGCCAATTTCAGAATCTGGTTCCTTTCACAAGGTGGGAAAAGGTGGGAAGAACAGTCAAGCCCTAGAAGGAAGCAAGATTAGGATGAGTCTGAAAATTCATCTCTCACTCCACAGACTCCTGTGTGTGGGAACCCCCTGGGCCTAGTGGGGATAATGACACGAAAAACACCTCCTGCTGCTGTCAGAGACAAGGGACACCCAGAGGAGAATGAGACTGAAACTCAGTATAAGAACAAAAACAGTCACATGCCTCTATAGAAGAAGAGAAACAAACAAATAAACATGCAAAACGTGGGGGCTGAGGGCCGGACCCAGGCCTAAGCCCAGGCTGACGCAGCCGCACGAAGCCCTCACTGACAAGGCCTGGGTGATGTTCAGTCCCTGTGATCACAGGTCCTGGGGGGACAAGGTTCTACTGAAGGGACAGGGACAAAGGAGCAGAGAGGTGACGCAGCCAAGGAGTGACCATGTCAAAGCCCACGATGCACTGAGTACTGACAGGGCACAGGCCCCAACCACACTGGGTCCTCACAGCCTCTCCTGTCCCCACCTGCCACAGACTCAGCATAGCAAACACAGATTCTGGAATGTTCTCAGTGCTTCCATTTATTTCCTCTCTCAAACTTCAGGATCTTCTCCTTTAATTAACCCATCAACTCTTCATAACAAGAATTGAAAAACACAAATTCATGTCTGATTCTTATTTCCATAAGGCAGTAAGAAGTTGCAGCTCAGTGCAACATGAAGTAAAGACAGAGATGGGGACAGCCCAGACTCTGCTGGAGCAGGATGGTGGGTCAGGGAGGAGACTCAGGGCAGTGTGGGGAGGGGTGGCCAGTCTCCCACCCCCTCACATTATGCTGATAGAAACACAGACACATTCACATGCCTTTTGCAGAGAGATCAGAGATTCTGGAAGTCACAAAGTAGGAGCATGAATAAATCTTGTATTACTCAGTACCCCACCAGGCAGCTGTCTCACACTGTAAAAGAAAATAATCATGAACTAATTCAGGTCAGTTACTGTAAGTGGTGACATTCTCAACAGTGCATCTAATGCTCAAAATGTCCCAAAAAATCCCTGTTCCCAGTCCTGTCCCCTCTGGTCAATCCCTCCCCACTTCATTCCTTCCAGGGTCTCACCTTTAGAAGCTGTGAGAGACACATTAGAGCTCTGGGCACTGTCACAGCCTGGGGTAGAACAAAACAGGACGTGGTCAGAGCCCACAGGAGATGTGGCTAAAGGAGGAATTAGGGGGGTGGGTGAGCTCCCTGTGGGCTCCCGTCTGCACTACCCAAGGGTCTCAGGGATCACCCGTCCATACTCACTTGCAGCCTAAGCATAGCTCCCTTTCTTTCCACCTGTATGAAGAAAACATCCTGTGAGGAGCTAGGGAGGGGGTAAGATCATAGGTCCCAAAAGAACTCCTAGACCTGGACCCAAAGAAGTTTCCAGCACTGTGATTACAGATCCAGGACTGGATCAGGAAACCTGAGGAAAGTACATGTGTGGGGACTGGACCAACTACCCTCCTAGAGGTCTGTCCTCAGTAGGGAACTTCCCCTTTGACCTGTGAATGCTGGGAATCAGGTCCCCATCACCAGAATCATGAAGGTGATAAACCTGCCCTTCATTTTCACATGTGCATTAATGAAGAGTGTTAGCAAATACGGACCCAGACTGGGAAAACACGTGTGTAGATAGTACGTCCTATTAGTGAGGCAGGATACACTTTATTCTGGGGCTTGAAATCCCTCAGTAGGACAAGCAAATTGGATCTCACACCTTTCCTACCTGAGCTCTTCCTCCTCCACATCACAGCTCCAGCCACCATAACCCCAGTGACCGCAGCTCCAAGGAGGACTAGCACAGCCATGATGCCCGCAGTGGGGATGGTGGGCAGAGGCGGTGGTTCTGGGAAGGGACAGGAAGGTGAGGGCCCTGACCTCCAGTCCTCCGCGTGGACCTGAAGTCCTCCAGAGGCTCCTGCTTTCCCTGAGAAGCGGCTCTGTGCCCACGGCCCATCCTCACCCCATCTCAGGGTGAGGGGCTCGGGCAGCCCCTCGTGCTGCACATGGCACATGTATCTCTGCTCCTCCCCAGAAGGCACCGCCACAGCTGCCCACTTCTGGAAGGTCCCGTCCCCCGCAGGCCTGGTGTCCACGAGCTCCGTGTCCTGGGTCAGGTCCTCCCCGTCACGCTGCCAGGTCAGGGTGATGTCCGCAGGGTAGAAGCCCAGGGCCCAGCACCTCAGGGTGACCTCACGGTCAGAGATGGGGTGGTGGGTCACATGTGTCTTTGGGGGATCTGAGGAGAAGGGTTAGAAAAGTTGGGAACTTTGCATCCTTCATGGGACACTCCAGCAGCTCTCAGGTGACCATCGTGAGAATTGACAGGAGAACTGGGGTGGGAGAAGGGAGCACAAAAGCCAGGTACTAACGTGGACACAGGAATCTGGGATAATCTATTATTGAAAAGTTCTAGAATCAGGTTGAGACAGTCCAGGGTCAGAGACAGTTATCTGAGGGGGAGAAAAGGAGTTCCCGGTCCTGATGGGGGGGGGGGGTAGGCCAAGTGACTCAGAAAAGCTGGGGTCAGACCTCGGTCACACTGGGTGTGGGGCAGAGGACAAGGCCTGAGAGAGACAGTCCCCCAGGTTCCCAGAGCAGCTGCCAGAGTCAAAGGGAACCGGGATCAGTGATTTCAGGGCTGTTAGCCCCGTCCATCCCCTGAGGGGCTGCACCCCTAATCGTCCCTGAGAGAAGGGGGGCCCTCTGGGGGAGTCCCTCTCTGGTACCGGATCTGAAGCCCAGGCGGACTCAATCGGGTGTCGCTCCCATTTCCTCCCCTCCTGTAGGAGCCCCAGCCCGAGGGGACATGGGGAGGCCCCGCGGCCCTCGTACCTGCGCGCTGCAGCGTCTCCTTCCCGTGCTCCAGGTATCTGAGGAGCCCCTCCGCGCACAGGCCCCCAAAGTAGCCCCTCGAGAGCTCCGCCTCATCCGCCGCCTCCCACTTGCGCCGGGTGATCTGCGCCGCCGTGTCGGCCGCGGTCCAGGAGCGCAGGTCCTCGTTCAGGGCGATGTAATCGTGACCGTCGTAGGGGACCTGTGTGTACCCGCGGGGGAGGGGCCCGTCCGCCCCCACGTATAGCCGGACATCACTTGGAGGGTGATCCCGCCCGGCGGTCAGCCCCGCACCGCCCGGCAGTGAAGACGCCCGAACTGACAATGACAGCGGGTCAGAGTCCCCGCAGCTCCTCTCGGATGGGTGGCCTAGCGGGTCCCACAGCCTTGGGGTGAAGCTGGAACCGGACTCTCGGGGAGACCCCGGTCCCTCCATGGGGATTGCGGTCGTGACTGTGACCGTTACGGTGACTGTGACCGTGACCGTGACCCGGGGCGCGTGGCTCACCGGCCTCGCTCTGGTTGTAGTAGCCGCGCGTTTGCTCAGCCCCACCCGGTAAGTCTGTGCGTTGGCCTTGGCGATCCGCGTCTCCCGGTCCCAGTACCCCGGCTCCACCTGCTCCACCCACGGCCCCTCCATCCACGCCCCCGCGGCTCCATCCTCGGACTCGCGGCGTCGCTGTCGAACTGCACGAACTACGTGTCGTCCACGTAGCCGACGGCGATGACGCGGGGCTCCCCGCGGCCGGGCCGGGACCAGGCGGTGTAGAAATACCTCAGGGCGTGGGGGCCTGGGGGCGGGGCTCAGAACCAGGCGACACTCCTGCCCGCGCGGGTCGCGGGTCCCAGGTCGATGTGCCAGGAGGGAAGAGGGGACGAGGGGACTAGGGGGCCGGGAGACGGAAAAGGGGACGGCAGGACGGAGACGGGAGGGGGCGGGAGACCCGAGTGGGCTAGAAGAGGGGGCAGAGACGGGGAGGGTCAGGGCATACCGGAGCCGAGGCGGGGGATCTGGAGTCTGGGCAGGTGCCGTGGAGACGCGCCTTCCTCGGGGGTTCTACGTCCCCACCAGGCGGTCCCCCTACTCCTCTCCCATAGAGTACATTCCCTCCCGACCCCGCACTCATTCGCCCAGGTCTCGGTCAGGGTCAGGGTCCCCGAGATCAGCAGCAGGAGGGAGGGTTCGGGGCCCAGTGACCCTCATCATCGAAGCCTGAGAATCAGTCCGGGCGGGGCCGTGGACTGGTTATAACCGGCTCTTGGTAACGCTGCTTGGCTTCCGTAGAAACCCGGCACGCGACGGGAGTGAGAATTGGAGCCGCGTCAGGAGTATCCAGACAGGAGGACTCGACACACCGGCCTTGTGAGAGGGAAAGCGAAATCCCGGGGAGATGGGAAATCTCTACAACTGAATTTCTCCGCCCCAGTTACCATCCTAGGAGCTGAGACACTGAGAGCCAGGCCCTCAGGGGACCTGGGACTTTGCCCTG